>JAJPUD010004837.1:140928-179230 GCA_023553655.1 Myrmecobius fasciatus
TCCAATTGTTCACTGAAGAAAGCCATATACACCCAGAGAGAGGGATGCGAAATGTGGACCACAACATAACATTCTCATACTCCTTGATTGATGTTTGCTTACATTGTGTTTCCTTTATCTGATATATCGTTTGTGTAGATAAGATTTTTCTTGCACAACAATGATAAGTTTGGAAATATGTATACATATATTTGATTTGCCAATATTTTAACATAATTAACATGTAGTGGATATCCTGCCATCTAGGGGAGGGGTGGGGAGTTGGGGGGAAAAATTTGTAACGGAAAGCTATATAAGGGTTATTGTTGAAGAATTACCCACACATATGTTATGCAAATAAAATAAAATTAAAAAAAAATAAAAAAAACTGAGCAGAATGCTTTAAGGAAAATCTAGAAAGACTTATATGAACTGATGCAAAGGAAGTAGGCAGAAGTATAAAAATTGCAATGTTGTATGATTGATTTCTGTAAAGAATAACAGCTATTCTCAGCAATACAATGATCCAAGAAAATTCCAAAGTACTTAGGATTACAGATGCTATTCATTTCCAGAGAAAGAACTTATGGAGTCTGAATGAAGATCAAAGAATACTTTTTTAAACTTTATTTACTTTTTTTGTTTTAGTTTTTTGATTTGTTTGTTTTTCTTTCATATAATGAATAATGTAGAAAAAAATTTTCATTACACATGTATAACCTATATTAAATTGCTTACCTTTTCACTGAGCGGAATTTAAAGGAAGAGGGAGGGAATTTGAAATTAAATTTGTTAAAATTGTTTTACATATAATTAGAAAAATATAAACAAGACTGATTGTTATTTGCTTTGTTTTTCTTCTAGACCAGTACTTCTGCAACTTATTGATCCATGTTCCTGGGAAGCATTGAGAAGTTAAATTACTTACTGAGAGTCACAAAGGTAGTAATGTATCAAGGTAGAACTTAAATTCATGTGTTCCCACTTCCAATACCATAGTTGCATACTATGCCATGCTGTTTTTCCACTAAATATTGGCAAGCAAATTCAATTGGATGAATAATTTTAAGCTCCTATAACTTATTTAGCATAACTAGGTGCATGTGAAAGGTGGAACTTTTAAATGAGCTAGAAAATAGGACATACAGTCAAAAATTTTTCTCTGATATGACCATTTCTGTGAAATGACTCTGATATGAACTAAAAGTTCAGTAGAACTTATAGTAGGGATAAGTAAAGTTTCTACATTCTTTGTTCTTAATAAATTCATTTCACAAATAAAAACAAATGAGAGGTATAGTAATGAAACAGTATGTGTGAAAAATCCCCAGAAGATTTAGTAAATTAAAATTTTATTCTGAATCAGTAGTGCAGTATGGTAGCCAACAAAAAGATAATACTACCTTAGGCAGTAAGATGGGAATAATGTTTAAAAGGAATGAGATAATAATCTTGCTATATTTAACTTGGTCAAGCCTTTGTGGAAAACTATGCTAAGTTTTGAGTGTCATATTTAGGAAGGATATTGTTAGGCTGGAGACTATTTAGAAGAACATTGCAGGATAGTAAAACCCCCAAGAAAAATTAAATTTAAAAAAAGAGAGAGAAAGTGATAGTAAGAGAGAATACTTCAATCTGTATTCAAAACACAATCAGTTCCTTCTCTGCATATGGATAGGATTTTTCATCATAAGTCCTTCAGAGTAGTCCTGGATGATTATACTACAGAGAGTAACAAAGTCTTTCACAGCTGATCATCCTAGAACATTGCTATTACTTTGTATACAGTACATTTGCTTGAGTTCATACAGGACTTTCGGTTTTTTTTCCTCTGAGAGCATCCTGCTCATCATTTCCCATAGAAAAATAATGTTCCATCACAAACACACCACAGTTTATTGAGCCATTCCCCAATTGATGGAGATCCCCTTAATTTCCTTTTCTTTTGCCCTTACAAAAGAGCTGCTATGAATATTTTTGTATAGATGTCATTTTCCTTTTTTTTTTAATTTTGAATCTCTTTCAGTATTCATACCTAGTAGTGGTGTTATTAAGTCAAAGGATATGCAATGAATTTATATCCCTTTACGCACTGATCATATCTTTTGATCATTTTTAAATTGGAACGTGGGTCTTTTTTTTTTTTTAAATAAATTTGACTCAATTCCCTCCAAGTTTGAGAAATTAGACCTTATTAGAGAAACTTGCTTTAAAATTCTACTCTGTCTTTTTGGGTTTTCTGTTGTTCTAAAATTTGTTGAGTCATTATTTGGGGGCAGTTAGTTGGTTTAGTAGATAGAGGACCAGCCCTGAAGTCAGGAGGACCTGAATTCAAATGTGACCTCAGACACTTAACACTTCCTGATTGTGTGACCTTGAGCAAGTTACTTAACCTCAATTGCTTCAGGAAAAAAAAGAGTCATTATTTAAAGAAATTTGGTGCAGTTTGAGGAAGATGTTGCATGAGAATCTGCCTTTATTCCACCATCTTGGCTCCATTTTTCTGTGACATTGCTTGTAATGAAATGTTGCATTTAAAGTTCCAGACTTGCTACAGGTTACCCTAGATAGGAGAGTGAGACTGGAAAAGGTTTGGTGTCTGCTATCTGTCGGACCTCAAAAATTTGTGTAAGCTATAGGTCTTTTGGTCTGTGGACCTTTTTAACTAATTTATTGTTCTCTCTAAAAGAGGGGATGAATGTCTGGAAGATCGTAGTTCAAATCTTACCTCAGATGCTAGCTGCATCATCCTGGGCAAGTCTCTTAACTTTGCTTAGCCTCACCTATTTTCATGTAAAAATGTTCAGATGTTAAGCTGATAGGAAGAAAAATAATTGAGAATATTGGTGCTTGATAATATTTTTATTCTAGCAACTCTCTGGACAAGTTATAGTCATCCAATTAAGGCTATTCCCCCTTTCACCTACCAACAATAAGTTAGACTCATTTTTCTTGTCATTTGGATACTTCCAATAGACCTCTTTCAGAACTAAGAGGTTCTGGTGAGGGTAGCCAACTCATCAGGCTAGATAGGGATGTAACGGAAGGTCGGAATGAGGCATTTTTGTGTAAGCAGCAACAAAAACAGGAGCAGACATTAGAAATTATTGGGACAATTTTTTGACTCAAAGTAAGGAGAAATTTCCTAAAAAAGTAATTTAAAAATGGAATATGCTATCTATTGGTAAATAGTGTTTTCCATCATCAGAGATAATTAAGTAGAAACTGGAGTTCCACTTGTCTAAGTTGTTATACAAAGGAGTTCTATTCAAGTATGGAGGCTTGGATTTTAGAACTTCTAATGTTCTCATCCAACTTTAAAATTCTGACATCTGTGATTATGCATTTGCCTGACTTAAATAGACATATGCATCAAAGAGAGAATTTTGGCAGATTTATGAGTCATGGATTGAGTATTGCTTTGACTGGAGTCAGGGAAACTTGTTAGGAACTCATCATAACATTCTTGTTGAGAAATAATAAGAATCTTACCAAGGTGATGGCTATGTAAATTAACAGATAGGAAAGAAAGAAAATGTATTGTAAAGAAAAAAAAATGACAGTACTTGAAAGTTGATTGGATGTAGAATACGATAAATAAAAGGAAGAACTTATTAGATATATATACCTAGAAAGTCATTAACTTTCTTGAGTGGAAGTGTAGTAATTGATTGCATCAACAATGACAACAAAAAAGAGTCAGACATCTATAGATATTTACAAATAATAAGAATTAAGGTAAGATGCTAGAAAGGGGATTGCAAGAAGCAGCACTGCTTTAGCAAAAGGAAGATCTTTTCAACAAATCTCCATATTCATTAAGAATAATATGTAATCTAATAGGAATAGGACTAGACCTGTGATTTCATTCCAAGAAGAAAACTCCCCCCTTATCAGTGCAAGTCAGCACCTTTTCTGAAATTTTCATTTAGAAAAATGTCCAGAGCACTAAGATTAGGTGATTTGTCCAGAATCTCACCAACAATATATCATATGTGTCTAGTTTAACCATGAAACCTATAGTTCATTTTGGCCAATTACTTCAGTTAATAAATGATGTACACCTTCATACAGGTTATTAAAGCAGTATTGATGATATTAGTAATGATAACTCAACATTTATAATGTATAACGCTTTAAAGTTTACAAAGTATTTTACATATATTGTCTCATTTGATTCTCATAACCATACTATAGAGAAATTATTTATTTACTACTGTGCCCATTTTATAGAATTGCAAAACTGTGATTCGAAAGTGGCTAGAGTGACTTACTGAGGAGACAATGCGTTTGACTATTTGAGGCAGAATTTGAATAGTTTATCCCGTTTCCAATATTAACATGCTTATCTTCTATACTTTGCTGCCTTTTAGTAAAAGAGTGAAAATCTGGACCCAAGACAGCTGACTCTAAGTATATGTTTTTGCTGAACAAGTGCCAGATTATTTATTTAAAATGTTTCATGATGAGCAAACCCCAAACACCTTGGAATTATAAAACATACAGATGATGCCTAATCAACTTGGAACTTTCTCATAAACAGACTAGCAAGTTCTGTCATTGATATTTTTGAAATGACACTGTAGTCAAAGATAAAATAAAGAATAACTGGGAAATGTTTCTCGTAAGAAAGCTCAGCAGCTTTCTGCTTCATGGTCTTGTTCTCAATACATTTCAAATTTCATCTAGAAGCATAGTTTCATTTGCCTGTCTGAGGATTTCTTTCTTCTTTTGTACTCATTGTTTAGCTCAATAGTAGCACTCTTTGATTTGAAATATTTTTGAACTCAGGTTACTTTATTTTCACAAATACCTGATAATCATATTGTATGTGCAGTCTTTATTTCCATTAAAATTCATTACAAAAAGCATTCTCCTTTATTTATAGTCACTTGGGAGCTCAGATTAAAGTAGGGAACAGCCAGAGACAGAGACCCTCCATATTTCTTTCATGAATATTTTCTATCTCCTAGGCCTTTGGTACTGCTGACCATTAATTGTTTTGGTTCTCTCAGGAAAGCTAAGCTCCTTTATTTTTTTTACAGATCCAGAATCATTTGAGGAAAAATAAATAACCCCAAGTATAAAAAAAAATTTCCTGGAACCTCAAAAACAAAAACAAAAATACCTCCTTAAATAATTGTTCAAAATCATTTTAGCCAATGTAGTAAAAGCACATTTTCAAAGTTCATTGAACATAAGTGGTTCCTTTTTATTTGGGAAGTATTCCCTTTTGGCTGTTGGTTTGAGGGTCTTCATAAAAAGTAACTACTAGAAATTGCCAATAATTATATAATAGAACCACTTTTTTAATGGAAAATTATCTCTTTATTAGTCTGTCACCCTTTTCTCTCAAATTTTCCTCTAAGTTTTTTCACCATATTATTTGAATTTTACTTTGTCATGACAAAGGATTGGATCATAATTAATAATGGCTTTTATTTTTTAAAAAGATATAGATTAATATTCATAGACACTTCATACTTCAGGAAAAGTAAAAAGATTCTTTGGGAATAAAAACCATATATTTCATTTGTCCTGGGTGCTTTCATTTATGCAGATGACTAAAGATCTATTCTGTCTAATCTATGATCTTATGATTTTTGAGGAGTTATTTTAGATCATGAATTTACTACCATTTTCCCAATGATCCAATAACTTGACTCATTTTAAAGTCTTTATTCTTCTTAACCTTCCACATTTTGTCAATTTTCAAGTCTTGTTAATTTTGCCTTCTTAATTCCTTCCCCATCCCTCCATTGAAATAACATTTTACTTATTTTGAATGTTTCCAATATATATCTGTGAACATATTGCATCTTCTCAATAGAGTATAACATTCTTTAGGGTAGAGGCTATCTTATTTTTGTTTTTTATAAGCCCACAACTAACATAGAGAATGGCATATATTAGTTTTTTTAGTCAGTACTCATGAACTGATTGATGGTGGGGGGAAATGTTTATGCGCTTGGGATTTAGGGTGTGTTCAAGAAAGACTAGTACCTCTTGGGTGAGGATTCCAAAGCTCACTTTACAAGGGTCGCTTTCCACCTTGTGGTGCTTTAATACTGGTCCTAAGCAGTATTGGGAATTGTAAACATTTATTGATTCATACCATCCTGAAGTTGAAAGGGATCTCAAAAAGTGTCTCCAAATTCAATAATCTCCTCCCAATATACCCTGCAAACATACAACCACTATCTGTTAGAAGACTTCCAGCTAATAAGAATTCACTATTTTCTGAGTCACTTCATTTTCCTTTTAAACAGCTTTTACTTATTGGGAATTTTTTCTTAATGCTGATCAAAATTTCCCTCTCAGTAGCATTCATTTATTGATCTTCATTCTTCCTTCTTGCAGAATAATTTTTTTAAATTACATATGGCAGGGACAGCTAGGTGGGGCAGTGGATAGAGCACCAGCCCTGAAGTCAGAAGGACCTGAGTTGAAATCTGATCTCAGACACAACACTTCCTAGTTGTGTGACCCTGGGCAAGTCACTTAACCCAATTGCCTCAGCAAAAAAAAAAAAAAAAAAAAAAAAAGGAAAAAAAATTACATATGGCAGATCTTGAATGAAGATATTAAAAATTTTCCTGAAAATCTTCACCTCTCCAGAAGAAATAGTCCTAGTAACTTTATTAAAAGTTTATATACCATGATCTTTAGCTCCCTCATATTTTTTGGCTACCTTCTAGATGTGTTCCAGTTTAATTCATATTCATTTATTAAATTATTTTTAAGGCCTTACATGTACAAAATCCTGTGCTAAGCAGACTTCACCCTTAAGGAACTCATACCTCTGTAAAGACACCAATGATTATAACGTGATGAGAAGTGTTAGTTGCACAAGCAAGATATAAAGTACCATAGAAATTCATAGGAGTAAAATATCTACTCAGGGCATAACTTTTGTAAATGAAGTAGCACTTAACTTCATCCTTTAAAGATAATTAGGATTTCAATAAGTGGAGATGATGATAACAAGGATGAGGACAATAAAAATAATGATGATAGCTAACATTTATATAGCACTTTAAAGTTTTCAATACTCTATGAATATTTTTTCATGTTATCCTCGCAAAAATTCCGGGAAGTATGTGCTATTACTATCTCAGCTTACACCTGAAGAAATTGAGGCATGTAACTAGAGTGATGTGATTTATATATATAATCAGGTGTTTGGGGTGGAAGTTGAACTCAGTTGTAAGTTCAGAACTCTTTCCACTATGCTACCTATCTGTCTCTAAGAAGGTCATTGTATGCATAAAGAAATGAGCAGCTGAATCATAGAGATAGACAATTATAGAATATATTCAGGAAATATGTATCATTTTATGTAGCCCCATACCTAATCAGTTGATATTGGTGTTCCCCTAAAAGACACCCCGTGATGCTGCATACTTATTGGACACAATGATTCTAGCTGGTTGGAAAGATGGGGTGAGAAGGAAAATATGGATACCCCCCTTTTTAATTTTTTTATTAAAGCTTTTCACTTACAAAACATATGCATGGGTAATTTTTCAACATTGACCCTTGCAAAACTTTCTGTTCCAAATTTTTCTTTCCTTTCCCCCACCCTCTCCCCTAAATCCCCCTTCTTTTTGAAAAAAAATTGTTCCCCATTTACATGTAAAAATAATTTTTAGCATTTGTTTTGAAAACATTGAATTTCAAATTCTATTCCTTCTTCCCTCCCAACTTGCCCCCATTGAGAAGGCAAGCAATTCAATATAGTTTATACATGTGTAGATTAGGGCATGGGTTTTTAATGGCAAACAGGGAACCTGGAATCTGGTAATACACCATGTCCTTTGATTCTCAACATCTGCACTCAAAAGATTGCTAGGATTAAATAAATAAGGTGAGACTATTCTTTCCTCTGCTGAGATGAGGTTTTATTTCATTTCTATATTACATAGCCACCTTAATTTTGTGTGTTCTATCACCTAAAATAATCTGCATGACTTTTCTGCTTTGTGTGTGTGTGTGTGTGTGTGTGTGTGTGTGTGTGTGCATGTGTGTGTATGATAAGAGCATGGTGAGGAATGTAGTGAGATTGGTTAAGATTAAGCTTTTTACTATCCAGACTAGAAATTAGACTACTTTCTCCCTTATACTCATTAGTGAGGTTGAAAAATAATCTTTATCTTCAGTCCTCCCGCCAAAAGTGTCATTAATCTACCTAACTACAAATATCTGATATTAATTCCAATTCTTCAGACCTCTCAAAAAATAGGGTAGTAAAACCACCAAGACATAGCTTTCCTCCTAATACCCTAAAAGATGAAGTAAGTCCTTCTAGATCTATTTAAATGTGTCAATGCTATTCATGTTTCATCTTATATTCATGGGTGCAATGCATACTATATGTTCAATTGAATTGATGAGAATGCTGATGGATATACTAATTATTTGAGTTAATTTAGAAATATTAGACATATTCCTGATCTTAAACCTTTTCTTTTTCATTGCTTGTATCATTCCCTTCATTCTCTATCAAAAACATTATTGTACTTACCTAATCCTTTGGTCATAAGTATAAGACTAAAATCAAGAGGCTTATATTTTCATACAATGAATAGGAAAATGGGATAAGGAAAAAGTGTGATTGAAGTTAGTTCATCTCCTTTTACATTTATTCTATAGGTATGTGTCCAGTGACTTATGTTAGGGAAAAGGAATTCTGGCTTTATAGTATCACATTTATATTGTGGTGATAGTAAACCAAATATTCTCTAATGTTAAATTGTGGATGAGAAAAAATGCAAGTACCTTAATGAATGGTATATCTGATTATGCAGAAGGAAGTTGCTGGTCTGAATCTTTCTACCTTCAACTATGCACCAATTATTATATCTGTAAATTCCCGGTCATTTGTTTTACTATTGTTGTTTAATCATTTAGTCACATGTGACTTTTTGTGAGCCCATGAAACATACTCTCTATAAAGTTTTCTTGGCAAAGACTCTAGAGTGGTTTGCCATTTCCTTCTTATACCAGCATGATAATTCATACAGCAACTTTTGAACTTCATAATTTGTTTCCAGACTCAAAATTTGTCTACAGGATTCCAAAGTAGAATATTTCTCAGGTTATCCCTCCACCTGGGAAATGGTAAATAAAATATAAGATTATATTCTTAATTACAATAACCACATAGGTTCAGTAATTATATTAATAATTGTAATTTGTACCATTATGTATAAATGCATGTGTGCAGAGATGGACAAAATATTTTGCAAATGGGTTCAATAATTTTAAGGAAGAAAAAAAAAAGAAAAGTAGTTTTAAACTCAAGGCTGTGTATAGTGTACAAAGGAGCTTTTCATGCCCTTGTCATCACCACAATTACTTCAGTGTAGCATCTTGTGACCTGAGGGGAATGGAATCTGCAGCTAGCTTCAAATTCGAATACGGAGGAAGAAATGTGCTCATTCTCTGATCTCAGGGAAAGTGGCAGTGCTATAAGGAATACTGATGAGATTCTCTGTTTAACTGTTTAGATTCTGCAGATTCAGATGGTTTAAAAAAACTTCCCAATATTCCAATCTTGTTCTTTAAAAGTCTCATATACATTTGCATCGTTTTTTAGATCTAGCCTATTATTGCTCATTTGCATAATTTTTAGGCTGTTTTATCACAATTGTTTCAGTTTAGTGTCAACTCCTATAGGAGAAATTTCTTATCTTTTTCTTGCTATAGTGTATCAAAGAATATAACATAGAAATGAGACAATCAATAGATGAAGCCAAGATGGCAGAAGGGAGCCAGAAATTTGTCTGAACTCTCCCTATTTTTGCTCAGAAAAAACATTAAATCAAGCTTTTAAATGAATTCTAGAGCGGCAGAACCTACAAAAAGATGGAGTGAAAAAAATTTCTATCTTTAGATAATTGAGAAAAACTTCAAGAAATATCTATCTTACTTGTGTAAAAGGCTAGCAAAGCCCTATGTAGATGGTCTCAGGACAAGCCAGCAGGAGACTCAGTCACAGAACATATCAGAAACAGGATCCTTGGATTCAGAATGTCAGTGGCACAGTAGGCCAACTGTGAAGCCTACAGAATCAGTGGAGAAGGCAAACTACCAGCATTGGAACCCAGAGAACAGGTACAACTAATCTGGAGCATTCCAGCAACAGAGGACAAGCTGCCAGCATCTGAGGACCCAGCACAAAAAAGCATCTGAGGACCCAGGACACAGCATATGACTTGGGAGAGTAACCCTTCTGTCCCAGTAGCAGAGCGAAACTTTAAAAGTTACAAAATAGGCTAAAAATAAGCAAAAAACCAGTAATAAAAGCACCTGCACCAAAGTAAACTACTATGCATTAAGAAATATCACAACACAAACTCAGAAAAGGACAACAATGTTAAAATGCCTACATGTGAAACCTCAGAGACAAATATGAATTGGTCTTAAGTTCAAAAAGCCTTTTTGAAAGAGCTCAAAAAAGGATTTTAACAATCATATAAGAGAAAGAAGAAAAATAGGAAAAGAAATGAGAATTATGCAAGAGATGGATAATAAATTGAAAAGACAAAAATTGACTGGGGAAAAAAAAACAATTTCTTAAAAAACTAGAATTGGCCATATGTAAAAGAAGGTACAAAAGCTAACTGAAGAAAATAATTCTTAAAAAATTAGGAGTGGGTCAATGGAAGCTTAAATATCTATAAGATATCAAGAATCAGTCAAGATCAATGGAATGAAAAAGAGAAAAAATGTCAAATACCATATCGGAAGAACAATTGACCTAGAAAACAGTTTCAGGTGAAATAACTTGAAAAAATTATTGGACTTCCTGAAAGTCCAAAAAATGATAAAAAAAGAGTCTGAATAGAATTTTTCTATTTTAAACATATAAAAATTTATCTGTATTCATTTTGTATCTGCACAATAATATTACATTGCATTCACATAACACAACTTTTTCAGATCTTCAATTAATGGACATCTCCATTTCTACTTTTTTTTTGTTGAGGTAATTGGGGTTAAGTGACTTGCCCAGGGAGTGGTTGAGGCCAGATTTGAACTCAGGTCTTCCTGACTTTAGGGCTGGTGCTCTGTCCACTGTACCAACTAGGTACCTCTTCTATTTCTTTTTCTTTTTCTTTCTTTTTTTATTTTGCTACCAAAAAAACCCAAACAAAATTGCTAACAATATGTTAATCCATTAGGTTCTTTTCATTCTTATTTGATCTCTTTGGAACACAAACATAGAAGGGGTATTGCTGAATTAAAAAATACACACAGTTTTATATCCTTTTTGGGAATACTTTCAAATTATACACCAGAATGGATTGTTCAGTTCACAAATTCACCTACAATTTATTATTGTCCCTGTTGTTCCATCCATATTTGTTCCAACATTTGTCATTTTCCTTTTCTGTCATATTAGCCTATATCATAAATGTAAGATGGCAACTCAGAGTGTTTTTATTTTACCTTTCTCTAATCAACAGTGATTTAAATAATTTTATACAATTATAAATGTCTTTGATTTATTCTAAAAAAATCTATTCATATACTTCAACTATATTTCAATTGTGAAATTACTTGTATTCTCATAAATTTACCTCAAATCTGTACAAATTTGAAAATGAGGTGCACTACACAGAAACTTGTGTGAAAATCTCTACTCTCCCCAGATTACTGCTTTTCTTTTAGTCTTGAATACATTGCATATGTTTGTGCAAATCTTTTAAATTTAATGTAATCAAAATGATCTATTTATGTCTCTTAATTCTCTTGTTCATAAATACTTGCTTTATCTATAAATTTAACATAAAATAGTATTTGCTTTCATGATATATTTGTGGTATCAACCTTTATCACTAAATGATGTATTCATTTTGAGTGATAAGAAATTTTCAAGAAATTATCAAGGAAAATTTCCCTAATATCCTAAAAAAGAGGGTAAAATAGGCATTGAAAGAAACCACTGTTCATCTGTTTAAAGAGATCCCAAAATGAAATTCCAAGGAATATTATAGTCGAATTCCAAAATCATCAGGTCAAGGAGAAAATACTGAAGCATCCAGAGAGAAACAATTCAAATATAAATGAGCCACAGTTGTGATTACCCAGGATTTTGTAGTTTCTACATTGAAGGATCAGAGGACTTGGAATATGATATTCCAGAAGGCAAAGGGACTTAGGTTACAATTATGAATCAACTGCCCAGCAAAATTGATGACAATCTCTAGGGGGAAAGATAGATATTCAATGAAAAAGACATTCAAACATTTCTGAAGAAAAGAGAAGAGCTGAACAGAAAGACTGAAAAGAAACATTAAAAAGGAAAGAAAACAATTGTTATTCAATAAGGTTAAACTGTTCACATTCTTGCATAAGAAGATGATATTTATAACCCTTGAGAACTGTATACTTCTCAGGGCAATTAAGAGTATACATAGAGGACAAGAGTGTAATATGACTTTGATATTATGATATAAAAAGTTAAAGTGTGAAAATAGGGGGAAGAGGAAAGGGGGGAGGTAGAATGGGATAAATTACATCACACAAAGAGATGAAAAAGAATTAATTAATACATTAAAAAGAAAGCAGGGAGTGTGTAAGCATTGTTTTGAATCTTACTCTCATCACATTTGACTCAAAGAGGGAATAACATACATACACACATGGGGGATAGAAACTTTTGGGAAGTAGATTATTAAAGGTAAAAAAATGAGAGCAGATTAAGGGAGACAGTGGTCAAAAGCAAAATACTGGTGAGGAGAGACAGGGTGAAAAGAGAGATAAAAGTATAAACAGAAGGAAAATAAGATGGAGGGAAATACACAGGTAGTAATCATAACCATGAATATGAATAGGATGAACTCTCCCATAAAATGTAAACAAAAAGATTGTATTAAAAACCAGAATCCTGTAACACATTGTTTACAGAAGTACATTTGAAGGTGGTATAACATTCAAATTCTTTTGAAAAGGGGACCAGTGATGGTCCTTAATAACGTCCTCTGGAGTTTTGTCTAAAAGAACCTCAGGATCTGGGGTCAGCCCTTCTTTGTCTTGATAAAAGCTGTCTGGTGAGAGTTCTCTTTTGCTTCTTCATTATTTTTAGACAGCGTGTATGTCTCTTTAAGGTTTGGATAAACGGCGGCTGAAGCTCTTTTCCCTGGGGCAATTTGGCAAATTAATTTAAGGTTCTGGGCTGGTGGGGTCTAGGACTAAGTCCGAATTACTCCTTAAACAAGGCAAGTCTGCCAGAACACCTGCCCCCAATCAGGGCATAGTGTCCCGAGTGCCTCAGATAAACTCCAGGTGTTTGGAGTTTGGAGTTTGGAGTTTTTGCCACAATGAGCTGAGTCCCACCCTCACTTCCAGCCTACACCACTGTTTATCCCTCTGTCCGAGTTAGACAAACCTGATGTAAGTTTTTCAGAGATAACTGCAAGCATTGTCCAAATATTTTTGAATTCGTTGACTTGAAGATCAGTTCAGAGGCTTATTTTATTGTTGATTTGAGACAAGATCAGAGGAGCCACAGAGAGTCATGTTTTCACTCTGCCATTTTGGCTCCACCCCCCCCAACATTAAAATTCTTAAAGAAGTTAAATGAGTTACATAAAGAAATAAACAGCAAGCCTATATTACAGGGGAAACTCAATCTCCCCCTCTCAGAACTAGATAAATCTAACTATAAAATAAACAAAAAAAATAAATTAGGAAGGTGAATATAATTTTACAGAGATATGATAGAACTCTGGAGAAAATTAAATGAGGATAGAGAACATAATAATTACACAAAAAATGGCTGCTTATGAAGACTCACAATCAAATATAAAAAGGCAGAGATACTAAATTCATATTTTCAGATCATGAGGTAATAAAATTACATATAATAAAGGACTAAAACTAAAAATTCTAATCTTAAAAATGAGTGGGTCAGACAAAACATCATAGAAATAATAATTAATTTCATCAAAGAGAATGACAAAAGTGAGGCAGCATACTAAAATTTATGGTATGCAGCCAAAGTAGTACTTAACAGAAATGCAGAAATGTTATACTTCTAAATGTTTACATGAATGAAATAAAGAGCAGATCAATGATTTGGTCATGCAAATAAAAAAGCCAAAAATAAAACATTTTAACCATACCCAATGAAATACCAAATTAGAAATTGTGAAAATCAAACTAAGAACATGACTATACTAGTGTATAAAACTAGTAGTAGGTTTTATGAAAACAAAAAAACAATGAAAAGATAAACTTTTGGTAAATTTTACTTTTTAAAGAAAAAATAACAAATTATCAGTATCAAAAATGAAAAGGGTGAATTAAGCAACAATGAAGATGAAATTGAAGCAATAACTAGGTGCTATTTTGCTCAATTTTATGCTAAAAATCAGAAAATCTAAGTGAAATTGATGGATAATTGCAACAATATTAGTTGCCCAGATTAACAGAAGAGACAATAAAGTACTTAACTCTAGTTTAGAAAAAGAAATTGAGCAAGCCATCAGTGAACTCCCTGGGAAAAATTTTCCAGGTTCAGATGGATTTACAAGCAAATGTTTGACCTAACATTAAAAGGGACAGGAAATCTAATACTGCATTAAGTATTTAGAAAAAAAAAAGAAAGAGTTCTACCAAATTTCTTTTGTAACACAAATTTGGTATTGACACTTAAGCCAGGAAGAGTCAAAACAGAGCAAGGAAATTATAGACCAATTTACTTAAAGCAAAATACTTTTAATGCAAAAAAAATTAAAATAGCAAAGAAATTATAATAATTTATCATAAGGATAATATGCTATGACCAGGTGCAATTTTTACCAGGAATGTGGGGCTAATAAAATGTTAGAAAAACTACTAGCATAACTGAATGTACTAATAAAAATAAAAACTAAAAGAAATCATATTACTATATCAATAGATTCAGAAAAAAAATCTTTTCACAAAATATAACTCCCATGTATATTAAAAACCCTAGAAAGCATAGGAATAATTGAAGTTTTCCTTTAAGTGACAACTGGTATCTATATAAAATCATCAGCAAACATTATTTTTAATGGGGATAAACCAGAAACTTTCCCAGTAAGTTCAGGAGTGAAACAAGGATGTCCATTATCACCACTATTATTCAACATAGTCCTAGAAATAGTAGCTATAGCAATGAGTACAAAAAGAAATTAGAGGAATTAGAAGAGGCAATGAGGAAACAAAATTATCATTCTTTATAGATGACATGATAGTATACTTAGAAATTTCTAGAGTATCAACTGAAATGATTTGAAATAATAAAAACATTAACAAAATTGCAGAATAAAAAATAAAACCACATACATTATCACCATTTCTTTAGATTATCAAAAAAGCCCAGCAGCAAGAAATAGGAAGTGAAACTGCGTTTAAAATAATTGGAGGCAATATAAAGTATTCAGGAGTCAATGTGCAAGACAAGCCCAAACTATAGGCACACAATTAAAAAAAAACCTTTCACACAAATAATCATAACTAAACAATTGAAAATATAGCAATTGCTCATGGGTAGGTTGAGCTAATATAATAAAAATTACAAATCTATGTAAATTCATTTAGTTACTCAGTACCATCCCAATCAAACTACCAAAAATTATTTGATAGGACTAGAAAAAATAACAATAAATTCCATTTGAAAAAATAAAAGGTTAGGAATATCAAGAGAATTAATGGAAAAATGCAATTGATGTTGACTTAAGTGTTCCAGATCTCTCTTTTTATTGGTATTTTCTTTTTCCCCATTTACATGTAACAAATTTTTCAACATTTGTTTTTAAAACCTACTTCCAGATTCTCTCCCTTCTTTCATCCCTGAATGCAATCTATATAAGCTATACATGTGTAGTCATGCATTTCCAAAATATTCATATTCAAAAAACAAAACCTGCCAACCAACAAAGAAAACATAGAACAAAGAAACTCTTGAGAAAAATAAAGAAAAAAATTAAAAATGATTCAATATGCATTCAGACACCATCAGTTGTTTCTCTGGGTATAAATAGAATTTTTCATAATAAGACCTTTGGAATTGTCTTGCATCATTGTGTTGCTGAGAATAGTAGTCATTCAATTCTGATCATCTTATAAATTGCTGTTATTTTATTCACAGCATGTTTCACTCCTGCATCAGCTCAAGGAAATCTTTCAAGGTTTTTCTGAGAATGTGTCTCACTCATCATTTTTTATAGCACAATAGTATTTTGTTATAATCACAGACTACAATTTATTCAGCTATCTCTTAATTAATGAGCATCCTCTCCCTTTCCAATTCTTTTCGGTCATGTAAGAGCTGCTATAAATATTTTTATACAGCTTTTAAAAATATCTTTTGGGATACATGCAGAGTAGTGGTGTTGTAAATTCAAAGGGTATGCATTATTTTGTAGATCTTTGGACATAGTTCCAAATTACTCTGAAGAAAAGCCAAATCATTTAACAACTCAAGCAACAACGAATTCATTTCTTGCTTTTCCCATATTTGTTATTCTACTTTTTGTTCCTATTAGCTAATCTAGTATGTGATACTACTTAGGAGTTATTTTAATTTTCATTTTTCCAATCAAAAGTGAATTAGAGTGTTTCATATGGCATAGCCATAATAACTTCATTTGAAAACTGTTTATATCATTGGAGAATGGCTCTTATTTTTTATATATTTGACTCAGTTTTCTATATATTTGAGAAATGAGGCCTTTAGCAGAAAAATTTGTTTGAAATTTTTTCACAATTACTCTTGCTAACTATATTTCCACTCTATTTACTGTATTCTCTCTGCTTTCACCTTGTTCATCCTCAAAAGTTTTTTGCTTCTGACTACTTCCCTCCAAAATCTTCCTTCCCTTCAACTCCTCACACACACACATCCTGTACCTTTCCAACCCCTTCCCCACACCCCATCCCTCCTCTCATTGCCTTTTGCTCTTCTTAACCTGTAGGGTAAGATAAATTTCTATACCCAAGTGACTGTGTATATTATTTCCTCTTTGAGCCAATTGTGATAAGAATAAGGTTCACCCACTTGACTTCCCCTCCCTCTCTTCCCTTGGTTAGGTACACAAGACACAGTAGTAAATGATTATGAGAAAGAGTTTAACAAACTCAGAGACTCCAGATTTGGGGATAAGAACTCACTATTTGACAAAAGTTCTAGGAAAACTGGAAAGTAGTATAGCTGAAAGCAGGTATATTAAATATGGTTATATATATATGTATATGCATTTTTGTTATATATTTTAAAATATATAGAGAATGAATAAGAATGCAAGTCATTCCCCCACTGATAAATGGTCAAAAGATATGAACAGGTAGTTTTCAGATGAAGAAATTAAAGCTATGTATATTCATATGAAAATGCTTAAATCACTATTAGAGAAATGAAAATTAAAATAACTGAGTTATTGTCTCACAGTTATCAGATTGGCTAATATGCACACAAAAGAAAAATGAAAAATGTTGGAGGCAATGTGGGAAGTTTGGAACACTAATGCATTGTTGGTAGAATTGTGAACTGATCTCAGTATTCTAGAAAACTATTTGGAACTATCCCCCAAAGGCTCTAAAATTGGGTATACCCTTTGATTCAGCAATACCACTACTAGGTCTGAATTTCAAAGAGATCATAGCAAAGGGCAAATGACCATCATGTGCAAAAATATTCATAGCAGCTCTTTTTTTGTGCTGGCAAAGAATTAGAAAATGATTGAATAAATGGTGGTATATGAATGTAATATAATACTATTTTTCTATAAGAAATGATAAGCAGGTAGATTGCAGGGGAAAAATGTAAGGTTTTACCTAAACTGTTGCAAAATAATGTGAACAGAAGCAGGATAACTTTGTATACAATAAGATCATTATTACATGAAGATCAACGACGATAGACTTAAATTTTCTCAGCAATACAATGATCCAAGACAATTTCAAGTCTCATGATGGAAAATGCAAAAGACATTCAGAGAAAGAACTATGGCATGTACAGACTGAAACACATTCTTTTTTCTTTTTTGTTTTTTTTTCATTCTTGTGGTCTTTTTCTTTTGTTCTGATTCTTCTTTCATAATATGACCTAAGTGGAAATCTATTTAACATGATTGTGCATGTTTAAATCACATCAAATTGCTTTTGGTCTTGAGGAAAGGATAAGTGAGGGAAGAAGGGAGAAAAATTTGTAATTTGAAATTTTATAAAAATAATTTTTGAAAATTATCCTTACATATTAAATGAGAAAATAGAAATGAGACAATTTCATTATGGAAAATAACTTTTACTAGTCTCACTTTTCTCTGATCAAGGAAATTACTTAATATTTTCTTTATATATATTCTGTATTTACTTTGGGTAAATGATTATTTCCCTTCTTTTCTGATATGATTATAAGTTCTTTAAAGGTAAAGACTTTGAAAGGGAGGGGAGGAACCAGATGGATTCACTAGTAAACACTATTAAACATTCATGTTATTATTCATTCTAATATCACATAACATTTGTGCAAAAATAAGAAAAATAATGTCCTACTATACTAAATTCTATTAGTCATATATAATGAAGCAATCAGAGAAAAAGATATTGTAGCATAATAAATATTGGTTCACATGTTGAATGCAAAAATTAACACATTGAATAACAATATTTATAATGAATCATAGTTTAAGAAACTGAGAGAAAGTACCAAAGATAATAAAAACTTGCCTTTTAGGACAGGGGTTAAAGTTAACCACAACTGTCTTACATGGGATTCAGTTATCTCATTCTACCTCTTCTGGTTCCTAAATAAGATACAATACTAGATTCATTGCTAGGATATTCTGACTTCTTCTCAGGGAATTAGATCCCCCATAATCAAATTCCCTGACTCATTGCTACCACCCTAGCCATTGTGGGGAATATTTCATTGTAAAATTCCATTTCTCAAACCTCAATCACATTTGTAGTTTGATTCTTTAGAGAATGGCTACTCTATTGCCCTTTAGAGTTTAGGTGTTGCTTTGAAATATTGGAGGTTGTTTATATTTAAGTTTTATAGTTCCCTAGACCCCACCAATGAGTAGATGAATAGTAGTATTTATTAAGCACTAGTAACATGCAAAATTATGTGCTTCCTCTATCATTATGCATTGTTATTCATTGTCAGCCACACTTAATTAAGTTTTTGAAATGGGTATTTACTACATTGATATAGTTGAAAGGAAATAGCAAACCACTTTAGTGTCTCTGCCAAGAAAACCATAAAACAAAGTTTATTTGCAAAGATTTTCTTAAACCATCACTTTGATCAAAATGCTGGACCTGAACCCAGATTATTACAGAACCAATATAATTTCTGTTGTACTATGCTGCACAGTATTCTTTATGAGATGCTATTATCCATAATATTTCATGGTATTAACTTTTTTATCTTTCTCCCAATTGTATTTTCAGGAGATAGAGAAGATAAATTGATGCTAGCCTCTGGTAGAACCTAAGTTCTCCCAGAAGATACAGCTTCTTTGAATTACCTGACCCAACTCCCTCTTTGAGTGATGCAATTTGATTGGCCTGCACTTCTTTGATACAACTTTCTGGTCTGGTCATAAAATATCCCAGTCTTGTCTGTGCCTGTCAGACTCATATGCCTGTGATCATATGAATAACCATAGCATAATTACATAAGGACTAAACATGTTAAGATAAAACTAAATGGGGTCATTTCCAGATTGCATATCATTGCCATTAAAAGTATTCATTAATGTAAAATGTCTCATTTTGACCTATCGTCAAACATGAACTAAGAGGTGCTGACATTAAAAGCTGCACCTACAATATAAGCATTCATTGGTTAGTGGCTTGCATTTTAAAGTAAATTTCCAAATAGTAGCTTTTAGTTTAAGGTGAATCTTGCTAGTAAGGAATTAAATAATTTAGTATTCTTTACTTTTAAAACTGAAATCTGGAAATACTAAACAAAAGGTGGGTAACCTATTTTCTAAAGGAAAATACTGGCATGCATAATGATTGCAAGTACCATGGGATTTGCTCTCTCTACCACCATCAATCACTTAGTAGAACCAATACATAGATACCTGATACTTGGTTATACTTTCACTTTTGACATTCAGAACATATTAAGATATCATCCTGCAGTTTCTGTTGCTTCCCTTTTGCTAATAACCAATTGCATCCGACCCTAAGTAAACCAGAAGAAAATTATGTTAAAACCTTAGAATATCATCTTTTAATTGTTATGCATATTGTAAGTACTCATTATGTGTTCCTAATAGTATTTACACTCATTCTTGTGTGTTTTCAGAGAATCTATTATGTTACATGGTAGATGCTATAAAAATACTTGATTGATTGAGTGAATTATCATGAAGCCTTGTGCTAACTCAAGACTTTATTCAAATCTTTAAAGAACTGATTTTCCAAGGACCCACAAGTGTAAAAATGTTTGTAGCAGCCCTTTTTGTAATGCTAAGGAATTAGAAATTGAGTAGATGCCTATCAGGTAGAGAAAAGCTACATTACTTTTATTCTATAAGAAATGATTAGCAAGATGATTTCAAAAAGGGTTAGAGAGAATTAACATTGTTAAATGAAGTGAGTAGAACCAAGAGAACATTGTACAAAGCAACAACAAGATTATATCATGTTCCACTGTGATTGACATGGCTCTTTTCAACAACAAAGTGATTCAGGCCAATTCCAATGGTTTTGTGATGGAGAGAGCCATCTGCATTCAGAGAAAGAACTATGGGGACTGAGTGTGAATCACAACATAGTATTTTCACTTTTTTTGTTGTTTGTCTGCATTTTATTTTCTTTCTCATTTTTTTTCTTTTTGATCTGATTTTTCTTGTGCAGCATGGTAATTGTGGAAATATGTATAGAAAAATTACACATGTTTAACTTATATTGGGCTACTTACCCTCTATGGGAGGAGTGAGGAGAACGGGTTGAGAAAAAAAAATTGGAACACAAGGTTTTACAAGGGTGAATTTTGAAAATTATCTATGCATATGTTTAAAAAAACTTTATAAAAATATTAACAGCAAAAACTTAAATCCTTATCCTAGATGACTTTATTAAACCCTCCTTTTAAAAAAGAACTATAGGGGCAGCGAGGTGGCGCAGTGGATAGAGCACCAGCCCTAAAGTCAGGAAGACCTGAGTTCAAATCTGGTCTCAGACACTTAACATTACTTAGCTGTGTGACCCTGGGCAAGTCACTTAACCCCAATTGCCTCAGCAAAAAAGCAAAAAATAAAAAAAACAAAAAAAAAACAAAAAACAACAACAACAACAACAACAAAAAACTATAACATATATTTGGACCTATTTGGCCAATTTTTACTTTACTTAATTATACTATTACATATCCCAGTGGTTCCTAATCTTTTTTTTTTAATTGTGAATATCCCATACAATAGTAAGTATATTATGAGAATGTCTTGATTGATAAAGTATATCACAAAAAATTACTATAAATTCAAAAGAAATTAATTGATTTCCCAATATTATGACTCCTTGTATAGGTGGTACTTTAAAAGCAATGCAATCATCAATCCATCAATAAATATCTATTAAAAACCTATATAGAGGGGAGGAGGCAAGATGGCAAAGTACAGACATGACTCTCTGTGATCTCCTCTGACCTCTCAAACTGACAGCAGATTAAGCCTGGTTCTGAAGTCAAACTGGTTCTGGAGTCAAAGTTCCCCCAAATATTGGGAGTACAATACATTCCCAGAAGAAGTTACCTTGGAAAAGCTTCTGAACAGATCTGTTTCAGTTGGGCAGAGGGGAGTGTGCTGAGCTCAAAAGGCAGCTCTGGGAGACAGGGCAGGAAGCTGTTCCAGGACTCAGTGCAGCAGTTTCTAAGCACCTGGGAAGTTTCTTTTCTTTTCTTTCTTTCTTTTTTTTGGGGAGGGGGATGAGATAATTGGGGTTAAGTGACGTCACATAGCTAGGACATGTTAAGTATCTGAGGTCAGATTTGAACTCGGGTCCTCCTGACCAGAGCTAGTGCCCTATCCACTGTGCCACCTAGTCACTCTGACCTGTAGAGTTTCTGGGAGCCTCTTGGGCCATACTGCCCTGGTTGCAGGCAGGTTCTTTCACAGATCTGCCTTATGTAAAAGGTAAATTGTAAACCACTGAGAACACTGGATTTAGCTCCCATAGCCCAGCACCAGAAGTCAATCAGCCAAACTGCCCCAGGGAAAATTAAAGCAGCTGTTGTTCCTCTGCTTTAAACAGTCCTCAAGCTTTAAAAAAAATGAATGAAAAATAAAAAAGAACTCTCACCATAGACACCTTTTATGCAGAAAGAGAAGAACAGACCTCAGATCCTGAGGTTCATAAAGGTAAAGCAACTTCACAGGGAGCTACAAAGGGAGACATGACCTGGTCCCCATTTCACAAGGCTTTCCTTGAAGACTGCATAAAAAAAATCTCAAAAGAGATTTAGAAGAAAAATGTGGAAACAAATTGAGATCATTGCAAGAAGGAATGAAATAAAAAACAACTTATAATGCTCTACAAAAGAAATATGAAAAATACACCAAATCACTGAAAAACAAAATTGTTGAAATGGAAAAAGTACGCATTGAACAATTTGTCCAATTACAAAAGGAGATAAAAAGGTAACTAAAGAAAATAATACATTAAAAATTAGAATTGAAGAAATGGAAGTGAATGAATCAATAAGACTTTGAGAATCATTCAAACAAAAACAAAACAATGAAAAAATAGAAGAAAATATGAAATATCTCCTAGGAAAAACAACTGACCTGGAAAATAGAACTAGGAGAGACAATCTAAGGATTATTGGACTTCCTGAAAGCCATGATGAAAACAAACAAACAAACAAAAACAAAAAAACTAGCGACTATCTTCCACAAAATCATGAAAGAAAACTACCCTGATGTTTAGAATCAGAGGGTAAAATCATCATTGAAAGAATTCACCAATCACCTCCTGAAAGAGGCCCTAAAATTAAATCCCCAAGGAATATTATGGATAAATTTCAGCACTATCACACCAAGGAAAAAATATTGTAAGCAGCTAGAAAGAACCAATTCAAATACCAAGGAAATATAATTAGAATAACCCAGAATCTATCAGCTTCTACATTAAAAGATCGAAGAGCCTGGAATCAGATATTCCAAAAGGCAAAGGAACTTGGATTATAGGCAAGAATAAGCTATCCAGCTAGAATGATCATTATCTTCCAGGGAAGAAAATGGACATTTAATGATATAGGTGAATTTCAATTATTTCTAATGAAAAGGCAAGATCTGAACAAAAAATTTGACCACCAAACACAGAACTCAAGAGGAGCATAAAAAGGCAAAAAGGAAAGAACTCTTGAGAACTATACTTCTACTGTGGGTATATTTAAAGAATGGGGGTATAATTTGATTTTACTTTGAAAATATGAAAAATAAATGAGAGGTGGAAGGGCTATCATACTGGAAAAAGAAGGGAAAAGAGGTAAAATAATGTATAAAAAGGAGGTAAAAATAAGATAAAAATCTCATAAAGAGGCATAGAAAATCTAATATAATTGAAGGAAAGAAGGTAGGAGAATAAGAATTGTGTGAATCTTGCTCTCATCAGATTGGGCTCTAAAAAGAGAATATCAAACACATTCGGTTTCACAAAGAAACTTGTCCCTTCTTATAGGGAAGTGGGAAGGAAAGGAGGAAAAGAAAGGGAAAGATTAATAGAAGGGAAAATAGAAGAATTAGGGCAAAGGTATAAAAAAGGGAAAGGGGATGTATAGGGGGAGTATTGTTTGAAAGAGGTGGTCATCAAAAGCAAAATACTGGGGAGGGGGGAAGGGAAAAAGGAAAAAGAAAAACATAACTTTGGGTAAATAAGATTGCAGGAAATACAGAATTAGTTATTTTAAGAAGCGGATATCAGACTGGATTAAAAGCCAGAATCCAACAATATGTTGTTTACAAGAAACACATCTAAAGCATAGAGATACATATAGAGTGAAGGTAAAGGGCTGGAGCAGAATCTATTATGCTTCAGGTGAACAACAACAACAAAAAAAAAGCAGGGGTAGCAATCCTGATCTAAGATCAAGTAAAAGCAAAGGTAGATCTAATTAAAATAGATAAGGAAGGAAACTATATTTTACTAAAGGATACCATAGATAATGAAGCAATATCAATACTAAACATATATGCACCAAGTGGTATAGTATTCAAATTCCTAGAGAAGTTAAGAGAGATGCAAGAAGGAATAGACAGCAAAACTATACTAGTGGGGGATCTCAACCTTGCTCTCTCAGAATTAGATAAATCAAACCACAAAATAAATAAGAAAGAAGCTAGGGAGGTAAACAAAATTAGGAAATTTAGGTATGATAGATCTTTGGAGAAAATTGAATGGAGACAGAAAGGAGTTTACTTTTTTCTCATGGTTCATGGAACTTATACAAAAATTGACCATGTTTTATGGCATAAAAACCTCAAAATCAAATGCAGAAAAGCAGAAATAGTAAATGCTTCTTTTTCAGACTATGATGCAATAAAAATCACATGCAATATAAGCCCAGGAGAAAAAAAAACTAAAGTTAAATGGAAATTAAATAATTTAATCCCAAAGAATGAATGGGTGAAACAGCAAATCACAGACACAATCAATAATTTCATCTAGGAGAATGACAATAATGAGACAACATACCAAAATTTGTGGCATACAGCCAAAATAGTTATAAGGGTAATTTCATATCTCTAGATGCTTATTTGCATAAAATAGAGAAAGAGAATATGAATGAATTGGGTTTACAATTAAAAAAGCTAGAAAAAGAACAAATTAAAAACCCTCAATTAAATACCAAATTGGAAATTCTGAAAATAAAAGGGAAGATTAATAAAACTGAAAATAAGAAAACTATTGAATTAATAAATGAAACTAAGACTTGGTTTTATGAAAACACCAACAAAATAGATAAACCTTTAGTTAATTTATTTAGAAAAAGGAAAGAGGAAAATCAAATTGTTTGTCTCAAAAATGAAAAGGGAGAACTTTCCACCAATGAAGAGGAAATCTTCTTTACATTTAAGGGTTCTGATAAAGGCTTCATTTCTAAAATATAGAGAGAATTGTCTCATATTTAGAAGAATTCAAGCCACTCTCCAATTAAAAAATGTCAAAGGATATGAACAAACAATTTTCAGATGATGAAATTAAAACTATTTCTAGTCATATGAAAAAGTGCTCCAAATTAGTATTGATCAGGGATATGCAAATTAAGACAACTCTGAGATACCACTACATATCTGTCAGATTGGCTAAGATGACAGGAAAAGATAATGACGAATGTTGGAGGGGACATGGGAAAACCAGGACACTGATACATTGTTGGTGGAACTGTGATTGGATCCAACCATTCTGGAGAGCCATTTGGAACTATGCTCAAAAAGTTATCAAACTGTGCATACCCTTTGACCCAGCAGGGTTTCTATTGGGCTTACATCCCAAAGAGATCTTAAAGGAAAAAAAGGGACCCACATGTACAAAAATGTTTGTGGTAGTCCTTTTTAAAGTGGCTAGAAACTGGAAACTGAATGGATAGATGCCCATCAATTGGAGAATGGATGAATAAACTATGGTATATTAATGTCATGGAATATTATTTTTCTGTAAGAAACGACAAGCAAGATGATTTCAGAGAGGTCTAGAGAGACTTGTATGAACTGATGCTAAGTGAAATCAGCAGAACCAGGAGATCATTATGCACAGCAACAACAAGACTATATGATGATCAATTCTGATGGATGTGGTTCTCTTCAACAATGAGATGTTTCAAACCAGTTCCAGTTGTTCAGTGATGAAGAAAGTCATATACACCTAGCGAGAGGCCTGTGGGATCTGAGGGTGGAACACAACATAGCATTTTCACACTCTCTATTGATGTTTGCTTGCATTATATTTTCCTTCTCAGGTTTGTTTGTTTGTTTTTTTTTTTGTAGATATGATTTTTCTTTTACAGCAAGATAACTGTATAAGCATGTATGCACACATTTTATTTGTCAAATATTTTAACATAATTAACATGTATTAAACTTCCTTCCACTAGGGGTGGGGGTGAGGGGTGAGAAGAAGGGAAAAAAACCAAAAGCTTTGCAGTGGTCAATGTTGAAAAATTACCCATGCATAAGTTTTGCAAACAAAAAGCTTTAATAAAATATAATTTAAAAAATAACCTATATAATATGCAAAGACTTTGCTAAGAGCTGAAATACAAAGAAAATCCAAGGGCAGTCCCAACTCTCAAGGAGTTCTCAATCAAGTGTAGGGACAACATATCAATCATATGTACAAAAAACCAAAAATCTATGAACAGGATAATTAGCAATAATCATCAGAAGGAAGGCATTAGAATTAAAGAATATGGAATCAGCATTTTACAATAGAAAAGATTTTAATTAACACTTTAAGGAAGACAGAGAAGTCAAGAGGTAGAGGTAAAGTTAAAGAGCATTTCAAGCATGGGGAACAGTCATTGAACTTTTCTGGAGTTGGGAAATAGGATGTCCTGTTTGAAGAAAATAGAAGACCAATATCACTGGATTGCAGAGTAAATAGGAGGTGGGGAGAGTTAAAATCTATAAGAAAAGATAAAAGGTGTGGGGGAGCAAATTATAAAAGATTTTAAATATTTATATCTATTGGATATCTATTGGATTTTATATCTAATCCCAGAGATGTTATGGCACCACTAAAATTTATTGAAGAAAGAGAAAAATGGAAGAAGTAGAGGATGGCTTGGGATATAGAAATATATGTGGCAGACACAACAAACTGCAGGTTTTAGCATCTAGAGATCAGCCTGAATGGAGTATTTATTGTGTTTTTCTTAATTTAGATACAACATATAATTTCTAGTCAGCTATCTTGTGTTACAAAGATAATATGTGATATCTACTAAGATGTTTCCAGTATTATGTTTGCATCAGTCCAATAGAAATAGGAAACTGCCAGTAGGAAATGGTCCAATGTTCATGTCTATATATTTTCTTTACTGCCAGTAATATGACAGTTGTAGCTATGTTTTTTTTTAATATCCTCATAGCTAAGTAGAATGATTAAATAAAAATAAATAAATAAAAACATCCTATAGAGATTTTAGACTCTTGTTCTTCTTAACTTTTATGCAATATCTCTACTTAATTTTCTACTTTCCATGATTGTATGGAGTTCCTACTGTGAAGTTTCTGGAATTGTAACTATTTGCATAAATCTAGCATAATTAAGAAATCTTACAATTGGAGCTAATGCATAGTCATATCCAAATGTATTCCCTCTGTGGAATTTGATTTCTAGCAATAATATGAATGAACAAATGAAAGAATAAATTAGAGAATGAGACATTTATTAACTTCTTACTATGGACAAAGCAATGTGCTAAATTCTGGATATATAAATAGAAAAACTGACTTCAAAGAACTTACATACTAAAGGGAAAGGCAATATGATGTTTATTAATATTATACCTCATTAGCTAGGAAAAAAATCCTTAAAGCTACTGACATGTACAGGAAAACTGCATTTGGAATTATTCCAATGCCAATGCATAGAACTATATTGTACTCTAAAATCTCCATTCTTAGCATTAAAAATATTTCCCCCTTAACTGTCAACACATTTTTATAACTATATAGGACAATATGAATCTAATTGCAACATCTCCTATGAACTATGGGATCATAGTTCTCCTTATATAATATATATGATTTTTGGTTAGCAATCTAACTATAATAATATTGAATTTCTCCATTTCCATTCCCAATGATCTAAAGATTTGCATCAATTCTACAAAAAACATAGAACTCTATTGGGACTAGACAAAATTGCAATGCATATTTGCACTCTACTGAAGTATCTCTGTTCCTCAATTTACTCATTTTTAACATGAAAGAGTTGTACTAAATGATCACCAACATCCCTTTTAGCTCTAAGACTGTATTTCAAAGGTCATCTTTTTCTGGCTAAAATATTATACTCTACAACTATTCTTTTTTTAATCTTATGTTGACTGATGGGACCAGATTACAGGGCAAAGGCAGGGACTCTCTTGAGCTATCTCAAATTCCTCTCCTAACTATAGAATAATGCCTCAAATTGAATTCTGGAGCAGCCAAACCAACAAAAAATTGGACTGAAAAAATTTTAGAGCCTGGAAAAGCTTAGGAAGGTAGCAAGAAAGATATATCACATCAGGGTGGAGCTCAGAATTGGAATCAAGTGCAGACTGTATGATGCCAGAAGCAGTGCTAGGCAGATTATTATTAGTAATAGCAACTTTTGGAGCTCTCAACCTACAGAGGGTAGCAGGGTTGGAAAATTGGCAGAAGGAGATAACAGAGGGCTTTTCACAAGCTCTGGGTGCAGAATTGTGTCACATTGTCCCTGTAGTGTGTCACAGTCTCACAATTAAGAGGAGCAGTTCCTCGCTAGTGATTTCAGCTTCAGGGAGTTAGAGGCTCTGATCATAGTTCCAGAATAGAGAAGAGTCCTTGTAATTTCTCAAAGAACAGAGCACAGGCAAGAGGAACAGTGACAACAGCTCTTATTAGATCATACTACATATGAATATCCAAAAATCTACAGACCCATTCTGAGGGTAGAGCCAAGGTGATGCAGTAAAGCCAGAAAACTGCTTGAGCTCTTCCAGTTATCCATGAAAACCACATGAAACCAAACCTCTGAATAGTTTGATGGAATGAAATCATTCTCCAGTTCAAGATAGACTGGAACAACTTCAAGAAAAGTTGGCATCATTGGGGTGAAAAGAGTGCTTAACCCAATTCAGATAGACTCTGGAAAAGCCAATGAGAAAGTCTTAATCACAGCAAATCAGCAAGTAAGACCCTCAGTCCTGGTTTAGCAGAGGTGCAAATCAATGGGGTACTTCCAGTCCCAGCCCAGAAGGCAAACTCTGGGAAAACAGGCTGTTTCCTGAAGAAAGCAGACAAAGCTAACCCTCTAAACACAAGGGACCCTGTGCTCAAAACCAAGACTTAGAGACACACAGGAAACTTGGGACAGCACCCACTTGACCCTAGGAGCAGAGCTAAACCATAAAGTTAGAGAGAGAGAGAGAGACAGAGAGAGAGAGAGAGAGAGAGAGAGAGAGAGACAGAGAGACAGAGAGAGAGAGACAGAGAGAGAGAGAGAGAGAGAGAGAGAGAGACAGAGAGACAGAGAGAGAGAGAGAGAGAGAGAGAGAGAGAGAGAGACAGAGAGAGAGAGAATACCAAAAGAAAAAGAAAGAAAATGAGTTAGAAATAGCAAAGTTCCTTGACCATAGAAAGCTACTATGGTGACAGGCCAGACCAAAACACCAACTCAGACAAGGGCAAAATGTCCACAGAAGAAATCTCAAAGACTGGTATTAATTGATCTTAAGCCAAATTAAATTGGGCTTGAAAGTGTTCATAAAAGACTTTAAAAGGCATATGAGAGGTAGAAGAAAAATGATAAAGGAAATGAAAGTTATGCATAAGAAGTCAACAGCTTCTAAAAGGAAGAAAAATTTGTCTGAAAAAAACAACTCCTAAAAAGTAGAATTGACCAAATGGAAAAGTAGAGGCAAAAGCTAACTAAAGAAAATTGCACATTAAAAACTAGAACAGGGCAAATAGAAGCTAATGACTGTGAAATAGCAAGACTCAATCAAACAAACTAAAAAGAAGGAAAAACGTGGAAGAAAATATGAAATACCTCATTGGAAAAATAATCAACCTGGAAAATAGATCCACAAGAGACAATTTAAAAATTATTGGCCTGCCTGAAGGTCATGATTAAAAAAAAAGCCTGGACACCATTTTTCAAGAGATCATTAAGGAAAACTGCTCCAATATTTTAGGAACAGAGGGGGAAATATCATTGAAAGAATCCAGCAATCACATTTACAAACAGATCCCACAAGGAAAACCCCAAGGAGGAGATCAATGATTTGGGCATGCAACTAAAAAAATTTAAAAAGAACCAATAAAAACTCCAATTAAATATCAAATGAGAAATTCTGAAACTAAAAGAAAAGCTTAATGAAATTGAAATTAAGGAAATCATTGAACTAATAAATGAAAATAAGAGTTGATTTTATGAAAAAGCTAACAAAATAGATAAGCTTTTGGTTAATTTGATCAGAAAAAAGAAAGGAAAAAAAAAACCCCACAAATCACCAGAATAAAAAATGAAAAGGATGAACTTACCACCAATGACAAAGAAATTAAAACAATAATTAGGAGCTATTTTGCCCAACTGTATGGCAGTAAGTATGACAATCTAATTGAAATGTATGAATATTGATAAAAATATAAATTGCTAAAGTTAATAGAAGAGGAAATACATTACTTAACTAGTTTCATTTTAGAAAAAGAAATTTAATAAGTCACTAGTGAATGGATTTATAAATTAATTCTATCAAACATTTAAAGAACAATAAATTTCAAAACTATGAAACTATTTGGAAAAATAGGTAAAGAGGAGATATGTGAAATTCCTTCTATAACACATATATGGTATCTAAATCAGAAGAGCAAAGACGGAGAAAGAAAATTACAGACCAATTTCCTGAATGAACATTGATGCAAAAATTTTAAATAAAATATTAGCCAAGGGATAGCAGCAACTTATCAGCAGGAAAATACACTACGACCAGATAGTATTTATTCTAGGAAGGCAGGGCTGGTTCCATATCAGGAAAACTATTACCATATTCCACTATATCAATAACAAAACCAACAGAAATCATATAATAATCTCAATAGATGCAGAAAAAGCTTTTAGCAAAATACAACATCCATTCCTATTAAAAACAGTAGAGACTATAAGGATAAAGAAAGCTTTCCGTAAAACAATAAGCAGTACCTATTTCAAACCAACAGCAAGCATTATTTGTAATGAAGAGAAGATGAAAACATTCCCACTAGGATCAGGAGTGAAATATGGATGTCCATTATCACCATTATTATTCAATATTGTATTAGAAATGTGGGCCTTAGCAATAAAAAAGAAAAAAGCAATTAAAAGAATTAGAATAGGCAATGAGGAAATAAAACTATCACTCTTTGAAGATGATATGATGATACACTCAGAGAATCCTAAAAAATCATCCAAAATCTATTGGAAAAAAGTTAACAACATTAGCAAAGTGCAGGATATAAAATAAATCCACACAAATTATCAACATTTCTCTATATTACTGACAAAGCCCATCAGCAAGAAATAGAAAGAGAAAATCCACTTAAAATTATTAGACAAAATAAAATATTTGAACATCTACCTGTCAAGGCAAACCCAAGAACTGTATAAACACAATTACAAAACACTTTTCACACAAATAATGAGATCTAAATTATTGAAAATATATCAATTGTTCATGGGTAGGTGAAGCATAAAATAAAAATGACAATTTTGCCTAAGTTGGTCTATTTGTTCAGTGCCATACAGATATAACTGCCAAAGCATTATTTTATGGAACTAGAAAACATAATAATAAACTTTATTTGGAAGAACAAAAGGTCAAGAATATTAAAGAAATTAATGAAAAAAATACAAAGGATGGTAATTCATCAGTACCAACACTACAACTATATCATAAGGCAGCAATCATCAAAACCATTTGGTACTGGCTAAGAAACAGAATGGTGGATTAGTTGAATATATTAGATAAATATGACACGTTAAGCAAGGCCTGTAATAATCTCTTTAATAGTCCTTCAAACTCCAGCTTCTGGAATAAGAACTCATTATTTGACAAAAATTGCTGGGAAAACTAAAAAATAATATGTCGGAAATTAACCATAGTCCTCCATGTCATATCCCATATCAAAATAAGGGTCAAAACATGTACAGGATTTGATTAAAAAAGGATGATACCATCAAAAAAATAGGAGAACAAGGGATAATTTACCTATAAGACTTTTAGATAAGAAGAAAACTTATGACCAAAGAACAACTAGAGAACATTATGAAAGGCAAAATAGCTTGAAATTAATATATAAAATTTTTTTGCAAAAAAACCTAATTTATAGAAGAGTTCTAAAAAAGATTTAAAAATAAGATAGGTAGAAAATAAATTTGAGAAAAGAAATGAGAGTATTGAAAGAGAATTATGAAAACAAAGTGAACTTAATAAAAGATGCACAAAAAGACAAAGAAAATAAAACTTAAAATTTTGAATTTTCCAAATTGTAAAAGAGGCATAACATTATACTGAAGAGAAAAACTCACTAAAAAATGTTCAGATAGAAAAAGAAGATACTACACCTCAATGACGAAAATAATTTCTTAAAAGTTAGAATTGGTCAAGTAGAAAGTATTGATTCCATGAGATATTAAAAAAAATAAAATTAAGTCCAAAGAATTTTTAAAATAGGGGAAAAGGTAAAGTATCTCTTGGAAAAATAACTGAGTTGGAAAATAGATTGAGAAAAGAATTTTTATTGGACTAACTGAAAGTAGGTAGCACAGTGGATATAGTAATAGTCCTGGAGTCAGGAAGACCTGAGTTTAAATTTGGCTTCAAACACTTATTCTCTCTGTGACCCTGAGCAAGTCACTTTGCCTTTATTTCCTCAAAAAAAAGCATTATTGAACTACTGAAAACCATGATCAAAAAGGCCTCATATTTAAAATATATATATATATATATATATATATATATCATAGAATATTGTCCTGATATCCTAGAATTAGAAGGTAAAACAGAAGTTGAAAGAATCTACCAATCACTTCCTTAAATAGATCCCCAAAAGAAAACTTCCAGAAACACTATAGAATACATAAAGGGCATAAAAATAGGTTGAGCTTGATGGTAGGATATCCAAAATATATAGTTAAGTTGTGAGAAATAGTGATATATGGCAAGAAAAGGAAAGGAAAAGTTAAAATGGAAATGATCTTAAATAGAAAAGACACAAAATGAGGAGATTCTACAGTAGAAAGGAAGTATGTGATGATAATAATTTAGTGTTTAATTAATACAAAGATACAGACTTTTGGGACAACAATTCCCTATTTGATAAGAATTGGTGGAATATCTCATACTGTCTACCAAGATAAGGTTAAAATGGATATATGATTTAGACAAAAGGGTAATGCCATATGTGATTTAAATGAACAAAGAATACCATACTTGTTAAATATACAGATAAAGGAATAATTTATTACAAAATGAGAAATAGAGCTTGAAGGAAAATGATATGGATAATTTTTATTACGTTTAAATAAGAAGTTTTTTCACAAACAAAACTAATGCAACTAATATTGGAAGGAAAACAGAAACTGGGGAGAAATTTTTTATGACAAGTGTCTGATAAAGACGTCACTCCTCAAATATATACAGAATTGAGTCAACTTTATAGGAATAAGGAATAAGATTGTGGAATATGTCAGAAAATTCCAAACTCTTCAGAAATATGTGTGGTGCATGTATAATAAAGGGGATAACACTCTCCAAAATCTATAAATAAATGAAGGGGGATGAAATAGGATAAGGTGGGGTGTAAAAGGGATCTAGATTTATGACTAGGGAACAAGGTATGTAGATTGATGTGAAAAGGGGTAATAATAGAGAAGGAAAGGATTGGGGAGGAGAGGTTAAGGAAAGATCTATGGATGGATGGAGGTTAAGTGATTGCAAGGCAACGTAAGAAGTAGAATTAAAGTAGAGTTAATAAGGATAGCAAATAATAGGTATGCACAAACACTATTTTAAAAACTCAGGATTAGAATTTATTAGAAAAAAAGTAGAATTTATAATTAGTGATCTCAGACAAAGTAAAACTTAAATATCCATTTAAGAAAGTAATCTACATTATATATCAGCCATATTAAGATTGCTTATATGCATGTCTACTTTATGTGTAATATGTCCATGTCTATATGCATGTAGATGTATGTATGTATGTAGATATATGTATGGGTGCATATAGATATATACATACATGTGAGTATGCATGCAGGTAGTGTCATATGAAAAAAATGGTGTAAATCAGTATTGATTAGAGAAATGCGACTTAAAACAATCCTGAGATACCACTGTGAAATTGGCTAACATGACAGAAAAGGAAAATAACAAATGTTGGGTGGAGAGTGGTAGAATAGGGACACTAATAAAATGTTGGTAGAGTTGTGAATTGATCCTGACTATCCGGAAACCAATTTGGAGCTATGCCTAATGGGCTTTATAATTGAACATACCCTTCAATACAGCAATACTTCTATAAGGTATGCATTTCCCAAGAGATTAAAAACGTGTGTGTGTGTGTGTGTGTGTGTGTGTGTGTGTGTGTGTAAAGAACTATGTGTACTAAACTATTTTAACAGCTCTTTTTGTGTGCTGGCAAAGAACTGAAAATTAAAAGACTGTCCATCAGTCAGGGAATAGTTGAGCAAGTTGTGGTATATGATTGCAATGGAATACTACTGTGTGATAAAAAAGATTTGCAAATATGTAAAAATAATAATTAACATATTTTTGCAAATGGAAGCAAGTCTGTAGTGGAGAACTGCAGAGATGTATTCTTGGTTTTATGATGCCCCCAAATTCTTTATACTTTATATTTATTTTTATTGCTTTCTTTATTTTTCTGGTCATACATGTACATAATTTTTTTATTATACATTTCTTTTTTTAGGAGTACATTTAAGATTTTCATTTTTTTCTTTCTTTTTATTATTATTAAAGATTTTTATTTTCAAAACATAGGCATAGATAATTTTCAATATTCACCCTTGAAAAGCTTGTGCTCAAAAAATTTTCCCTGCCTTCTCCCCACCCCCTTTCTTAGATGGCAAGTAATTCAATATATGTTAAATTTGTGAAATTCTTTTATACATATTTCCACAATTATGCTGCATAAGAAAAATCAGATCAAAAAAAGAAAAATGATAAAGACAACAAAATACAAGGAAACAATAGCAAAAAGGGTTAAAATACCATGTTGCAATCCACACAGTCCCCACAGTTCTCTTTCTAGGTATAGATGGTTTTCTTTATCACAAGAAAATTGGAACTGGCCTGAATCATCTCATTGCTGAAAAGAGCTATTGTCCATCAGAATTCATCATTATAAAATCTTGCTGTTGCTGTGTACAATGATAACCTGGTTCTATTCACTTCATGTATTATCAATTCATATAAGTCTCTCAGGGCATGTCTGAAATCATCCTGCTGATCATTTCATATAGAACAATAATTTTCCATAACATTCATATACCATAACTTATTCAGTCATTCTCGAACTGATGGTCATCCATAATTTTCTAAATTCTTGCCACTACATAAAGGACCACCACAAAAATTTTTGCACATATGGGTCCCTTTTGGCTTCTTTATAAGCTATTTGGAATACAGGTCTAATAGAGACACTGCTGGATCAAAGGATATTATATAGTTTTGATAGGCCTTTGGGAATATTTCCAAATTGCTCTCCAGAATGGCTGGATCCATTCACAGTTCCATCACCAATGTATTACTGTCCCAGTTTTCCCACATCCTCTTCAACATTTGACATTATCTTTTCCTGATATCTTAGCTAATCTGAAAAGTGTGTAGTGGTACCTCAGAGTTGTCTTAATTTGCATTTCTTTGATCAGTATCTTTTCATATTAACTTGAAATAATTTTAATTTCATCATTTGAAAATTTTCTGTTCATATCTTTGGCCATGTACCAATTGAAGAATGGCTTGACTTCTTATAAAGTTGAGTCATTCTCTCTCTATATTTTAGAAATGAGACCTTTATCAGAACCTTTGAATGTAAAAATTTTCCTAGTTCATTGTTTCCCTTCTAATCTTACCTGCATTGGTTTTGTTTGTACAAAATCTTTACAACTTAATGTAATCAAAATTATCTATTTTGCATTCCATAATGCACTCATTTTTCTTTGTTCACAAATTGCTGCCTCCTCCACAGATCTGAGAAGTACACTATCATTTGTTCTTCTAATTTGCTTATGATACCACTCTTTATGTCTAAATAATGATTCCATTTTGACCTTATCTTTGTATAGGGTGTTAGGTGTGAGTCACTGCCTAGTTTCTGCCATATTAATTTTCAATTACTCCAGCAATTTTTGTCAAACAGTGAGTTCTTATTTGAGAGGCTGAGGTCTTTGGGTTTATCAAAGAGTAGATTAATATAGTCATTGATTATTGTGTCTTGTGAACTTAACCTATTCCCCTGATCAACTACTCTGTGTCTTAGCCAGCCAAATTGTTTTGATGCTTATTGCTTTATAATACACTTTTAGTTCTGGTATAGCTAGGCCACTTTCATTTGCATTTTAAAAATTAATTCCCTTGAAGTTCTTGACCTTTTGCTCATCCATATGAACTTTGGTATTATTTTTCTAGCTATGTAAAATAATTTCTTGGGAAATTGAATGGTATGGCAATGAATAAGTAGATTAATTTAGGTAGAATTCTCATTTTTATTACATTATCTGGGCCTAACCTTGAGCACTTGATATTTTTTCCAATTGATTAGATCTGATTTTATTTGTGTGGAAAATATTTTGTAATTATGTTCATATAGTTCCTGATTTTGCCTTGGCAGGTAGACTCCCAAATATTTTATATTATCAACAGTTATTTTTAAATTGAATTTCTCTTTGTATGTCTTGCTGCTGAACTTTGTTGATAATATGCAAAAATGTTGATGATTTATAGAAATTTTTTGCATCATGAAACTTTGCTAAAGTTGTGAATTGTTTCTAATAGTTTTTTAGTTGATTCTCTAAGTATACCATCACATAACCTGCAAAGAGTAATAATTTGGTTTCCTCATTACCTACTCTAATTCCTTAAATTTTTTTTTCTTCTCTAATTGCCAATGCTAACATTTCTAATACAATACTGAATAGTAATGGTGATAGTGGGCAACCTTGTTTCATCCCTGATCTTATTGGGAATTGATATAGTTTATCCCTCTTACATATGATGCTTGCTGATAGTTTTAAATAGATGCTATTAATTATTTTAAGGAAAATGCCAGTTATTCCTATACTCTCTAGTGTTTTTAATAGGAATGGGTGTTGAATTTGTCAAATGCTTTTTCTGCATCTATTGAGATAATCATAAATTTTTTGTTAGTTTGATTATTCATGTAGTCAATTATGCTAATAGATTTCCTAACATTGAACCAGTCCTGTATTCCTGGTATAAATCCTACTTGATATTGAGGTATTATTCAGAGAATAACTGGCTTTAATCTTTTTGCTAATATTTTATTTAAAATTTTTGCATCAGTTCATTAAAGTAATTGCATAATTTTCTTTCTCTGTTTTGAATCTACCTGATTTAGATATCAGCACCACATCTGTGTCATAACCAGAGTTTGGTAAGACTTTTTCTTTCCCTATTTTTCCAAATGCTTTGCATAGTATTGGAATTAATCATTCTTTAAATATTTGGTAGAGGGGGGCGGAGCCAAGATGGCGAACTGCGGACAGCTTTCTCTGTGAACTCCCTCCGACATTCCCCCAACCCAGACATAGTAAGCCTTAAAACTGGTTTCCGAGTGAGGTCCTCGCCAAGCATTTGGACTACAACGCACTTCTATAAAAGATCTACCTTGAAAGAACTCCAGAGAAGGTTAGCCTCAGGGGAAATCGGCCGCTGGTCGCGATCGGACTCCAGCCGGGGCGGAAGTCAGGGCTGCGATAGAGGGGCGGATTTTGGGCACCCAGGAAGCCCCTGGGAGACGCCTGGGCCACTTTGCTCTGCTTGCGAGCAGGTGCTTTGGCAGATCTGCCTTTGGAAGGGGGTGGATGAGAACAGCTGAAAACGTGGTCCTGGTGCGAATCTAGCCCGACCAGCCTCAGACCGGAAGTCAACTCGGCAAACTGCCCCAGGGCAAATATAAATTGTTGCAGTTTTCTCGGCTTTTGACCAATATCCGAACTTTAAATCATGAGCAAGAAGCAGAAGAGAGCTCTCACCATAGAAAGCTTTTACGGAGAAAAAATAGAACAGTCCCCAGATCCTGACATTATGAAAACAATCCCAGATGAAGCCACAAAGGCAGACTTAAGTTGGTCTCCCTTTCAGAAGGCTTACCTGGATGATTGCATTAAGAATCTCAAAAGAGAGCTAGAAGAAGAATGGGGAAATAAATTGAGATCAGGGCAACAGAAATATCAAAAACTGGAAAATAGGACTGGTGAATTGGAAAAAGAAAACAGTTCACTGAAAAACAAAATTGGTGAATTGGAAAAAATCACCAATTCACTGGAAAATAAAAATGGTGAACTGAAAAACAAAATTGGTGAATTGGAAAAAGACAACAATTCA
>JAJPUD010004838.1:0-113020 GCA_023553655.1 Myrmecobius fasciatus
ATCCATCCATCCATCCATCCATCCATCCATCCATCCATCCATCCATCTATCCAATAAAGTTCCCCTATTAGCATGAAAGCTAAAGGTAGAGACCATGTCACTTTTCATTTTTGCCTCCTTGGTGTTTAGCAAAGAGTCTTGCAGGTTCTTTCTGTTGACCTGAATTGGATACATTTACATTTTTAAAATCTCCTGGACTTTCATTTTATGTAGAGAGGAAATGGATGAACATGTTAATTTAAAGTGAACAAGTAAATTACATAGTTTTACATATTTTTTGAATTAAGGAGAACAAACCAAGATGAATACACTTTTTTAGATAAAACAAATTTTGCATCAATTCAAAATACTAGACTAATTCCCCTGCCTCCACCCACCCCCCATTTTTTTTCTTTTGCTACATTTAATTTCTATTATAGGAAAAGTATAATTCTTGTAAAAGATACATAGAAAACTTGTATAACATGGTTTAAAAATATATGGAAAGAGTCAGGACAATACGTTCTTACACAGGGAAAAACTAAAAAAAAATTGATCAAATTGAAATAAGACTAAAGTTGGAAAAGAAAGAAAAAGAAAGATTTGAAGAATATAACTAAATACATTGTGTACTTTTTCCTCTCCTTCGGGTGAAGACAGAAGCGTTTTTTCCTCTTGTTCTGGTGTAGGTTCAGCATCTCCTGAAATAAGTTTTCCAAATACCTGATGGGAGTGAAAGAAATATTAGAAATTACTATAAAAAAAACAGGAAACCTGTTTGGAGATTATACTATCAAATCTGTTATCCCACAAGAATTACACTATTTAGAATTCCAATGCAGAATAGTATCAAATAGCTACAAAAGTTTCCAAATAGATGTAATCCTTTTTGCCTTCTATTCATGTTACCTCACTAGCTGTCTACAATCTTTCTTTTTCCTTAATAATATTTTATTTTTCCAAATACACGTGAATATAGTTTTCAACATTCATTTCTTTTTCTTTTTCTTTTTTTTTTGCTGAGGCAATTGGGGTTAAGTGACTTGCCCAGGGTCACACAGCTGTTACGTGTCTGAGACCAGATTTGAACTCAGGTCCTCCTGACTTCAGAGCTGGTGCTCTATCCACTGTGCCACCTAGCTGCCCCTCAACATTCATTTCTATAAGACTTTTGTGTTCCAAATTTTTCTCCCTCCCTCTTTCCTCCCCCTAGAAAGAAAGTAATCTGATATATGTTAAATATATCTATAGTTTTTCCTAAAAGAATATCTAAAGTTCTGGAGCTACTACTTTCTGAATGAAGATGATTCCTGAGAATGATTTTTCTATTCCTGATCTTTCCTTTGGGTTCTTGATTTGCATCTCTTCCTGCCTATAACATGTAGGGATGTAACCTGAATTATTATCTATAACTCATATTCAATATATGCAAAACCAAACTTCATGTTTCCCCCTTTCTTCTGATTCTACTATTTTAATCTGTGACATGACAATTCATACATTTTTGAAAAATTTGAAACTATGATATTATTTCTGACTCTCTCCTCTCTTTCACCTTATACAAATAAAGCATTTATATCTAATAAGTTTCCGCACCCTGGAAATTCTGCTGAGTGCACACCGACCAAGGGCAAAATTAATCCTGAATACCTATGTCCCAGAGAAGAATTTATTAAGTAGCACAATCCCTAAATCAAGCTGTTTAAAACAAAGGGGATACTTCTGGGATGGCTCTAGCCTTGTAGGCTGCTTCAAGAATAATTCCATATTTGAGTTTAGGGAGCAAACTTTGAGTTAGGGAGCAAACTTAGGCTGAGCATCTTCACCTTAAAAATAGAAGAGGATCTCTCAAATGAGGCTTATTATAGCTGGAGAGACAATAAGAGCTTAGACTCACATTACTGAGGAACAGAACGCCTATATTTTGCTTTACACTATCACTATGAATTATTCAGACCCATGAAGGTTCAACGGGGGCAGTGGAAAGTGAAGGAAGAGACCACAAAGTGTCTTCCAGGAGGAATCTAAACTACAGGGTGCTACTACAAGGCTGGAGGGGAGTGGGTAAGGCCATGTGGAAAAGAGGGATGCCAAGGTGTTAAGCTGCTGATGGAGCAATTTTTGAATTACTGTGACTCTCTTAAATGTTACAGTTATGTATATGAATTCCTAAAAATCCATTACTCTTTTTGCATTTGCTATGATCAGAAATAAAAGTAGATTGCTACATGATCTGCACCTATTACCTTGAGTGTATATGTAGGAACTGAGGAACTCAAGATCTCAGCTATGCAGGAGCTACATATGACTTTTTCCAGGTGAACATCAGAAGGGGGCAAAAGAATCAAGAGTCTGATTAGTTCCCAAAACTAGAAATAGTTCATATAAACTGAGAGTTTTGAGGGAACAAAGAGATATGAGTTATAGATATTTAGTATTCACCCATTTGTATATATATATACTGAATACACAGGAAGCTCCTTAAGCTGCAAAAGTCTGTCCTGAGCTCTCTTCTCTCTCCTCTTAGTCTCTAGGTAACTACATTCAAATACTGTTTTTATGCATAGAGATTTATATATCCAGCTTAGTTTCTCTTCTACAGTGTCTTGTCATTAAAAGTCTAGTGAATCCTGAAATAAATGTATATGCATTCCAAATTCAGCATATAAAAGAAAACTCATTATCTTTCTTCCCAAATTCATTCCTTTTCCAAAATTCTATTTATTTTGAAGGCACTCCTAACTTCCTAGTCTATGAAGTTTGGAACCTTGGAGTCATCTTTGACTTTTCACTCTCTCACCCCACATATTGATTCAGTTCTTAAATCTTGTTCTACCTAACTCCACAATATTTTTCACATCTATTTCCTTCATTCCACTCACATAGCCACCACCCCAGTTATGGTCCTAATAATCTCTAGCCTAACCTTTTACAATAATTTCCTAATTGGTCTCCTTGGACTTTCTCTACAATCTCTAATTTGTTCTTCACACAGATGCCAAAGTGATATTTGTAAGTTATAGGAGGTCTGACCATGTTATTATTCTTTTCAATAAACTCTAGTAGCTCCCAATCATCTTTAGGATCAAATGCAATTCTTTTTCATGTTTAAAGCTCTTCCCAGACTGGTTCCAACCCACCTTATCCTATATTACTTCTTCTTCATGTTCTCTTTGATCCCCCATCCCCCAACACACACAACATTTATATTTTCATGTTGTTCTACCTATTAGAATGCAAATTCTATGAAGGCAGGGATTGTTTTAATTTTGCCTTTGTTTATCCTCAGAATAGGTGTTAAACCTGTGTTGAATGATCGCTTATCTCTGCAGATCTTGATTTATATGTTTCACATCATGCTTCCCCCTTGGATTTCTAGAAAGAGCCATATGCTACCTCTTCTCAAAACCCTTCACTGGATTTTTACTGCTTGCCAAGTAAAGATTAAGCCCTTCTGCCCAGCATTTCAAACCAATGATGTTTCTCTTTTCCCATCTCATTCACAGTGTTCCAGCCAAATGGCCCTTGCATCTCTTCCCAATTCCAGGACATTACTTCTGCCATTCTTTATGCTTAGAATGTCGTTCTTTCCCTTCATTGGCTGATGAATTCCTTCCTAGTCTTCCAAAACTAACTCAATACTTTCTTTTCCATGAATTGTCTCTGGTTCTTCCATTTCTCCATCCCTCCCTGCCACTACTGACTGATAAGGATACACTTCATGTAATACCTTGTTTAATAACTCTTTAATGCAATTCACAATGTACAACATTGGTTACTGCTGCTGTCTGAATAGGCTGTAAACATCTACTAGGCTATAAGCTACATGAGCAAAGCATTTGTGTCTTATCAAAAATTGGAAGTTAGCACAATGCTTTTTCCTGACTAAGTATATAGTAAATGTATATTCAACTTCTACAACTAGCACCAGCAGTGTCCTGGTATACCTATAACCAGTTGTTTGCATAAAACAATAAGATATCTAGATCAGGGATGAAAAAGAAGAGGAAGAAGAACAAATTAAAATGGAGTGAGTGAGAGACATTGAGGGATGTGAAAAGTAAAAAGATTATGAATCACATTTTTGTTAGGTATTCATTCTCCATTTTGCTAATTATGCCTTCTTACTTTATGGTTTGCTAGTTTAAAAAGATGAAAACAAGAAGGAAAATGACAATTAATGCAAAAACAACTGGAAAAATGTATAAGGATAAATGGGACCAGTAAGATGATACAGAGGATAGAGCACCAGGACTGGAGTCAGAAAAATCTGAGTTCAAATCCAACCTCAGACATTTATTAGCTTTGGAACTTGTTTGCCTCAGTTCTTCATCTGTAAAAAGGGGAAAATGATAATAGCATTTACTTCCCAGAGTTGCTGTGAGGATTAAATGAGATAATAATTACAAAGCACTTATCTTAGTGTCTGGCACATAATAAGCACTATTGTCAATAATAATATTATTATCAAGGCAGGCTTAAGCAGATTCCATTATGTTGCTAAGGATACCCTGTGTGCAAATATGAGTAGAAGAGAAGTAAAGAGTCTCATGGAAAAAGACTAAATATAGAAACTAAAAAAACTAAAATAAAATTAGGGGTTGAATAGATCCTTTAAGGAGGTTTTAGCATAAATGTGGACAAGAATCAAACAGAATCAGAAGGTGTGGAGAATTCACATCCTACAATGGTTGAAGGATTACATATACCAATGATATTACAGAATTAAATATCAAAGTGAGTCCCACATTCAAAATAATTATCTTTAGAGACTCTCTCCTTTGTCCCATATACCAAGCAGTTTTTTTAAAAATTTATTTTATTTTATTTTATTTTTTGCTTTTTGCTGAGGCAATTGAGGTTAAGTGACTTGCCCAGGGTCACACAGCTAGGGAATGTTAAATGTCTGAGGCCAGATTTGAACTCAGGTCCTCCTGACTTCAGGGCTGGTGCTCTATCCATTGCACCACCTAGCTGCCCCTACCAAGCAGTTTTCAAATCTTTCTAATTCTATCTCTTGATTTCTACCCATCTTGTAATTTACAAAGACATTACCTTATTTAGTCTAGTCTTATCTGGACTATTGCAATGGCCTCCTAATTGGTCTCCCTAACTCAATTCTCTCCTAATTCCAATTCCTCTTCAACACAGCTGACAAAGTGGTTTTATTCAGTGGGGTTTTTCCTTTGATTATGCCATTCTGCTATTCAATAATCTCCAGTGACTCCCTATTATCCCAGCTTGAAAATTAGATTCTTTTTTTTGGCTATTAAAGCCTTCAACAATCAGTCCCTAGCTTATCTTTCCAGACATAAACAATACTACTTATCCTACAGTCTAACCAAACTAGCTTTCACTCTGTTCCTTACACATCACATTCTATCTCCCATCTATCTCTGCATTTGTGCTCTGCTGGTTCTCCCTGCCTGGCATGCACTTGCTCCTCAGAGAACTACTCATTTCCTCCAAGAGGTCGCTCAAGTCCCACCATCACAAAGCTTTTCCTGATCTTTCCCAGTTTCCAGTTCCTTGAAGTAGGTACTCCATGTTGATTGATTATTGCAATCAAGGACATGAGGCAATGATAACTTACCTGGGAAGTAATAAGTCTGAACACTCGTAGAGTCTCTGCTTCACAGTTTCTTTGCTGGGCCATACTAGCTGAGATCTGACCTGCAATTTTAGTGCTTTCACCATCTTTCCAGCCCAGGACTTTAACTTGTCGAACTCTCAATGTGTTCTCTGGGCCCTTTAATTCAATTTTTACAATGTGGTTATCCCCACCTGGAAGTTCACTTGTTACCCAACCAATGTGTCTGGAATCTAGGTCAACCTGAAGGCAGAGAACAGAGATATAACTGAAATGAGACAGACCTGGGAATACATGTATAAATTGTCCAGGTGCTACCATTGAAAGTAATTACAATTGCAAGTAGAATACACAAGACACATAAAATCAGTAAAGCACTGCATATGACAGTAAAATTTCAGTAACTATTTAGTGATTTAATGCGACTAATACTATTTGAGCTGGTATTTTCTATTCTCATAAAAGTAATGACTAAAAACTAAGATAATATTATTTAACTTGGGATATTTTCTCAAGATCCATAATATTTAGCACCCAATCTGGATGATTTATTATTTTAGAACTTTTATTTATAAAAATAGATTTTATTATTTTAGAACTATACTACATTACTTTGTTATGTAAAAAAGAAAAAACAATCAATTTTCTATATAATGAGGTGGCATGATAGATAAAATGCTGAATTTAGTGTCAGGAAGACGAGTTCAAATTCTACTTCAGACACATACTAGATGATCTTGAGACTGAGAAAACCAATTACCCTGTGTTTGCTTCTGTTTCCTCATTTGTAAAATGGGGATAACAATGGCATTTCACTCACAAGATTGTTGTAAAGATCAAATGTAATACCATATATAACCATATATACCATATATAAAATCTTTTTTTTTTTTTTTTTTTGGAAAACGCTAATTGTTAGAAAGGAGAAGCTAGATGACCCAGTGAATGAAGTGCCATGGCTGGAGTCAGGAAGACTCATCTTTGTGAGTTCAAATCTTGCCTCAGACACTAGCTATGTGACTTTGGGCAAGTCATTTAACCCTATTTGCCTCATTTTCCTCATCTGTAAAATGAGTTGGAGAAGTAAATCGAAACCCACATGAGGTAATGAAAAGGTGATCATGATGAAAAAATGATTGATTTTTAGAAAGTTTTTCATCATCTTGAGTTTAAATCTTTCCTACAACTTTGACAAAATTTCATTTCTGCAAGAAGAATGAGCTAAAATTATGTAGAATTTTTCTGATTTCTGAAGTTGATATTTTACAGATACAGTTTCTGACACTGAAGTGAGATGTTGTGCACAAATAATTCATTTGTAAATCTGGCTACCTGGAACTAAAGACATGTTTTCCTATAGAAATAATTATGAGATAGCTATGTTCTCATGCTAGCTTACAAAATTTATTTATTTATTTATTTTTGGTAGCAGATTTTGAGGCCTTAACAACCTTTTCAGGCAGAAGATGATAGATTGACCCGATAGTTGGAAATGCAGTTTCCTGGGCAGTTCAGTACTCAGGAAATAATGACAATAAGCAGACTATTGGAAAATTGGGAATGGTTGCATGGATTAGAACTCACCAGTATAGAGATGCCCTTCAATTTCCTCCCACCCCTATCATTTGTTAAATGGAAGAATTTCAAATACCTGTTTGATTCTGCACAGGTCTTCTACTGCTTTGCCAGCCAAGAAAGTCATTGAAGTCACTTTGTTCTGAAATGGACAAAAAAAGACATTTACGCACTACTTTAATCATGTAATTTCTGTATTCAACCTTCAATGCTTTCCTATGGCCTACCACATTCTTCTTCTGTCTCCTTCAATAAAAACTTTCAATAACTTTGATCTTCTCCAAGTAATTATTGTGCTTAGAACTTCTAACACATCGTTTAACCCCTGATAATACTATTTCTAATAGAAGTGTGCCATTCTAAAATATTAAGTTAATCTTGACTTCTTTAATAACATTCTTAAGACCTGTGAGAGCACAAAACCATTTGTATACCTTCTGGTATGCCCTCAGAACAGCTAGAAAAGTGAAGACCACAATGTAGGTACTCAACACTGGCTGAGTGAGTTTCTCTTTCCTTTCAATTCCATATTTATCAAATGAATGGCTACCCTCACCATTCTATTTCTCACCACCCACTCATTCTTCAAATACTGGTACTTTAGTTTCCATCCTCACCACTGCCATTTCTTTTTTGTGTTCCTAAATGCACATGTTCCTCAAAGTTTAGCACTTAGAATTCTCCTCTCCTCTGCCTTATAGTTTCGTCTTTAGAGAGGTTCATCTGTTTATAGTTTCAACTATTACCTCCAGGAAGATTTCCTAAACTATGTTAGAAGCCTTAGTTTCTCCAGTTGCACCTCTCTAACTGCTTGATGGATATTTTATAACTTGTTACCTAAAACTCAATATGCCTGTAATCAAATTTATCATCTCCCTGCTCCCCAAACTAGATTATTATTTTAATAGAAACATGACAATTCAGAAATGGAAAGGGCTTTAAGATGAAGGCAATAAGGCCCAGTAAGGTAAAGGAAAAGAACTATTCTATTTATGTTAGTGTTACCATTATTTCCATTGGAAGCATTATAAATACTAGTTGCTGAATCTGCCATTTTTGCTATCTATTCCTCCTATCTTATCTCTTAAATCACTAGTTTGTATTTCATTCTTGCCTCCCAAGTCTCCATCTCTCCCTTCCTTTTCATTCCTACTGCTCTTATAATCCCCTACCTTGATGATTTCAAAAGCCTGTTCACTCATTTCCTGTTATCCAGTCTTTCTACATTTCATATTGTATTATGTACATCATTTCTGAATGGATCTTTCTCAAATATCACTTTGAAAATGTCACTCGTGTTGAAAAACTCAATTAACCCTACTGTTTACAAAACAAACACCAGCTGTTTAGCTCTGGATTTAAGGTTCTCCATAATCTGCCCTGAACCTATCTTCCCAGCTGCATCAACTACCTTCATCTAGCCAAACTGTGCTACTCATTGTTCCTTAAATATACTTTATGAAATTTCTCATTACTTCTTTTTATTGAATTGCAATCCCTGCTCTTATTTGCCTGTTTAAATTTTACCAATCCTTCAAGTCCTGACTCTATATAAGCCTACCTATTACACCAATTCTTCCCTGAATATTCCTTGATGAATAACTTTCCTGACAATCCTGTAACACTGAACTGCCATTAATCAATGCATCTTACATGTACTTGAAGTACTGTTAATTATATGGTATCTTTATTGGTCTTACAGTAAGAATTGGTTGACTACTGACTATGCTATACCACAGGAAGGTTACTTATGGCTATACTATAAATCAATACTGATCCAATTCTATAAGAAGTGAGTCATTTTCCTAGGAAGACAGGTACAGTTGACACTGTTTTAACTAAATTTAGAACTATTAATCAAAGATTTCCTAGTAAATTTAATTTTTTTCCACCTGCTAAGAAACAAGATTTCCTATATAATATTATTTTTATTGAATCTGGACATTTCTGTCTAAGATTTTTCACCTATATAAAAACTAAATACAATATTCAGAAATAAAAGAATTTTTTTTTACCCCAAGGTCTCTTGAATTGTCTACATGAATGGAAACATAACGGGCATTGATTCCTTTTACACAATTGATTGTGATATTCTTAGTTTTGTTTTTATCTTCATCTCCTGACTCCCAAAAGGTTTCTGTTGAACCATCTGTCAAACTTCCAATCATGGCAGGTCTGCTTGATGTTTTTATGTCAACAATGCTGGTTAAGTCTTTTAAACATATTACTATGCATGATTCCTATTAGAAAGAAATAAAAATCATTAGAATATTCAGAACAAAGCTCAATATAAAGATTTATAATAAAAGAAAAAAAGAAAAAAGAAAAAGGAAAAAAGCTTAGACTAAGCTAGAATTAATTTATCCAAATTCAGTTCTGGTTTCTAGTTAACTATACTTTTGAAGAACATTATGATGAACATGAAAACTTTCTACAATACTAAGAATAAAGAATTAAGAGCTTTAATTTCTCTTTTATGGTTAAAAATTTAGACAAGGGTCAATGTTTCCCAACAGCCTCTTTCAAAAGTCAAAGAGAAATAGTAGAGTAATTAAGGAAGTTAAAGGGACTTTTTTCTTTCAAATTAATGTTTTACATTAAAGACTAATAGATATAATGGTAATGATTTCATTGCACTGTTATAAAAGCTTACATTCAGATGCATATATGCATACAGATACCTACATACATATGTAGCTTTCCTATGAAATATACATTAGAATATAAAATTTTTACATGTTTTACAATCTATATTAATGTATACATACATGTATCTTTATATCTAGAAAGTGACTCAAGTTTAGAGTGGTTAAGTACACATTTCCTCTCTTTAGCCATCGAAGCCTCTCAGAGGACGGTGTCCTGATTCCACCTAACTTATTATTGTCCGAGGTCACTTAACTATTATTGGATAGAACTGGAGTTTTGAACCCAGGATTTCTTACTTCAGATCCAATAGTCTTTCTACTAGACTATGCTTTTGTATAAATTGGTAGTTCCTTAAAATTGTTAAAATTTAAAGACCTACCTGACTCATAGCTTCAAAGCCCGATTGTATACTGATGCTAAAACTTTCTTCACTATCACCATCATCTGATTTAGAAAGAATATTGTTAATATGATGAAAAACATTGCTCTGATGGAGGAACTGATGGTCTGACTGCTTGAATTTGAGACTCCAGCATCTAAAAGATTATAAATAACACCAGATTATTCTTTATGACAGTTATTACAGTGCTAAGAAAATCCTGAGTAAGCATTACAAATATATTTATGCAAATGTTAAATAACACAAAATTTAAAGTTCTAAATAAGCAAATGACAATGAACAAGGCTAAGGAAGAAAATAGTTATTTATAGTCATTGAGGAAAATATATCAGAAAATTTAGCTGGAGCAAGGATAAAGGAGAATTTTAAGAAAAACAGAAAAAGTACAAGTCCATTTAAAAATATAGAAATTGGACACATGGAATTTGAGGCCATGTAAAGACTGAACTGAAATTCACTCCTTGACTGATGCTCCCTTTATTATAATGATCATGTACCTCTAACTAATCAACTTGATGATTATTATTCAGAAGGATACAACAATATTTAACCCCCAAACTCCTATGTGTGTGAGAGAATCTCCTGGAAAAGCATTTCCTGATTCCCAGCATTCATAATTGCTCTTTCACTCCTCAAGTTCATTCACTTATTCATTCATTCAATCAGTCAAAAATTATATATTAAGTATTTATATTTAAAAGCACTAGGCTAACCACTAAGGAAACAGACAAAAACAAAATAGTTTCTGCCCTTAAAAAACTTATATTCTATTGAGGGGAAATGTTGATAGATAAGTCAACACTATACAAACTCACATACACATAAATACCTGTGTGTGTGTATGTGTGTGTGTGTGTGTGTGTGTGTGTGTGTGTGTGTGTGTGTGTGTGTGTGTGTATTTATATAGAGAGAGTAATAAGTTAGGTTGGGAACAGCCCCTTTTGGAGGAAGCACTTTCAAGGAGGAAAGAATCTCTTCCAGGAATTGGGGTAGGAGACAATATCATGGAAAACAACAAGGGGCCCATTTGGCTGGAACACAGCAAGCTAGAGAAGAAGTAATATAACTTGATATGAAAAAATAGGACCAGAGATTATTTAAATATCAGAGGAATTGGTATTCTATTTTAGAGGCAAGAGAAAGCTACAAAAGCTTCTTCAAAAGGCAAGATGTGACACAGTCAAATATAGTTTAGGAATATTACATTGGCAGCTATATCTAAAACTCATCTATTTATATGCTGCATCTTCTCCAGGAGAATGTAAGCTCCTTGAAGGCAGGTATTGTTTTGCCTTTTTATAAAGTCTAGCATGACATAATCATTTGTAGGACTCCATAAATATTTGTGTTAGGATTGAAGATCCAATATTCCTTTTGCTTCTCCTATCACTGGACTATTTAAAAATGATGAAAGCCAAATTATCCCCTCAGGTCTCTATGTCCTCCACTGGTATAGTTTTAGCTCAAATTTGAGATTTTCTAAGGTGTTTTTAAACTGTGAGTAATAAGAAAATAGAAAGTAAACATAACAAATAAGGAAAAATTTACAAAGTTTTAAGAAATTTCAGAAAAGCCGTCCTTTCTATTGACTTGATGAAATTGATTTGATGTCCCACCCTTTTTAGTTCCTCAATGTATAGCTATGTCTTCTCCTTTCTTAAGGGATCTGACCAATTCCTCTACTTCTCTTAATCACAGGGCTGCTCTTCCTTAACATTCTCTTTATTCACTTAGACTCGATAGAGGAAAATGAAGATGCCACAGGTGATGATGGAAGATTTGAGGGAATGGAGGGAAGGGTAGTGCAAAAAAAAAAACTTTTAACAAAGCAATATTTTAAATGTCATGAAAAAACTTTGTTGTCTTTTCAGAAAGAAGGCTATTTTGGATATATCAACAGGCAAGCTGGGGAAGGATTCTGGGTTAAGGAAGGAATCACAGAATTATAGATCTAGAATTATAAATAATCTCTGTAGTCAGCTAGCACAATCCTTTCATCTTAGAGATGAATAAAATAATGTTAAGATTTTCCAGAGGTCAGAGCTATGCACTGAACCCAGCTCTCCATGGGCTAGAGCTCTAGCTCTTGTCCCATACTACTCTGAAATATTAAACACCACCAGTCTAAGAAGGGGACTGGAAGAACAGGATGAAGAGAAGGAATGTTTCTATGATCAATGTTGAGAGCAATCTTTTAAAGGCCTATAAGGGACTACCTAGATCATACAAATTTTTCAGAAACTTTACAAGCATTTTAAAACTTCAAAAAATTTCAAAAATCTTTTCTTCAAAGTGGCTGAAAAGTTAAATGTCAGAATACCTGAGAGCCATTTGTTGCAATGAACTGCCACTGGGTAGAGACATCATAAGGTCTGAGATTGTCTGAAGCAAACGGTGGAACGTGTGTGGCAAAGGATGAGCAGCTTCACCTGCAATCACTATATCTGAGAGTGGATGTTCACACACTCTTGTATCTTTCTCCTGAGATAGACATTAAAATCAAACATTATGAATGAATGTTTTTGTATAAGAAACTTAAAAAAAAAGAAAAAGAATCTATAATTTAAATGAATTTTCAAAAATCTACACTTAATAATCAATGAAAATATCTAAGTTTTGTATCTTAGGAAGGAAAAACAATAATGATATTTATTAAGAAATAAAGATATAATAGATATATGAATTCCAAATATCTTTCTAGATTGAACATATATAATTTCTCCCATAATTTCAGTTTTGTCAATTTGGTAAATGAGTGTGTTTGCTGTTATCATGTATATAATATAAACCAGACTCATATACATAGAACTGCATCCCTCTGTTCTTGACATAATTATCCAGTTCTTTAGAGGTTTTCTAGGATTTTTTACTGCTATAAAATGAGAAGATGAAAAAGAAGTAAGAGCAAAGTTGCTAGTTATTTATCCACCTACCTATCTAGATATCTTCCATAGAGATATCTATATTGACCCCATTGTAGCTCATTTTTCCTTTTCTCCATGCCCAACTTTTCAGTGGCCATTCTTTCCATTAGCAAACTCTCCTTTATTCTGCATGCTTTCCCTCTCTACATTCTTTGGATATTACTGAAACATGAACTTCTTCTGAAGACACCATCTCCCTAGCCATGCTCTCTAATGCTGGCTTCTCTTCTCATTTACAGGGTCAGGAAGAACCACTATTACTCAGCAACATCTCCTCCTTTGCAAATCACATTATGCTCTACAAAGAATAAAGTACTCCGCACCAGGAAACCCTGGCCTACTACTGCTACTGCTACTGCTACTGCCGCTACTACTAGCCTAGTGACCATAGAAAGTCCTGCTTTCTGTGCTTTGTGGATCATGGCCTTTGGATAACTTTCATATCCCCCATTGTGGGTAACCTTTTATCTTCTCAGTCTTCTTATAGTAGGGCTTCTAGACCTCTCAAGTTCTCTACCTTATCCTTACTGCACTCTCTCAGCTAGTGACTTTTGCTTCCTAATTTAAAGAGAAGATTAAGATAACCTCCTCCCTTTAGATATCCTACCCTCTTTTGTTTCAATCTCAGAGAATACTCTGGGTCTTCTCTTCTTCAAGAAAGATCTCATGTCCTAGTTTTCTACTCTCCAAAAGCTTACCCATCAATCATGCCCTCTTCTTTCATCTTCAAGTTTTTAATCAGCTGATTTCTTACCAACATACTCAGGTTTCTTCCATGGCCAAATTCCTAGAGCCTCCACTTCCTCACCAGACATTCATATGTTTTTAAATTCCTTGCAATCTGTCTTCTAACCTTACAGATGCAGTGAAAATGATTTCTTCATTGTTTATTTGATATTTTTTTCTCAGCCCTCATCTTTGTCTTTTCTGACCAATCCTAATTTCTCCTGAATTCTCACTTTCCTCTTGTTTTTTTTTTTTTTTTGACATTGCTTTTTTTTTTATTGGTTCTCCTACATGTCTGAATTTTATAGATAGATGTTTTTCTTATCAGTTCATCCTCCAATTCTAATGTATCCTAAGCATGGTGTCTCTCAAGGGACTTCTTTCTTTCTTTATAGTTTAATCTTTGGTGCTTTTATTAGATTCTGTTTGTAACTTTTGTATCTGTACAAGTCATAAAGATATATATCTATATCTATATCTATATCTGTCTAGTCCTAATCTTTCCCTTGAACTACAGTGCTGCATCTTCAACTGCATGTCAGACGTCTTTACCTGGTAGGCCACTGACATTTCAAACTCAACTTATTCAAAAGAGAATACATTATCTTCCTCTCTAACTTTGCTTCTGTTCCTAACTTCTCTATTTCTGTTCTATTACTATGTTTCTACACATCCAGGCTTAAAATCTTTTTTTTTAACCATTAAAACTTTTTATTTGCAAAACATATGTATGGGTAATTTTTCAATATTGACCCTTACAAAGCTTTCTGTTACAAATTTTTTCCCCCCTACTCCCCACCCCTCCCCTAGATGGCAGGTTATCCACTACATGTTAATTATGTTAAAATACTTGACAAACTGAATATATGTATACATATTTCCACACTTATCATTTTTGTGTAAGAAGAAAGAAAAATTAGAGAAAGGAAACACAGTGCAAGCAAACATCAATAGAGAGCATGAAAATATTATGTTGTGGTCCACATTTCATATTCCTCTCTCTGGGTGTATATGGCTTTTTTCACTGAACAATAGGAGCTGGTTTGAAACATTTCACTGTTGAAGAGAGCCATGTCCATCAGAATTGATCATCATATAGTATTGTTGCTCAGGCTTAAAATCTTAAACTTTTGATTCTTTTGTATCCCCCATTTTCCATATGGAAAACCTTAATTGCCAAGGTTTCTGTGATCTCTCTCACATCTTTCCCCTTTTCTTGTCTATCACCCTACTTTAAGTTCCCATTACTTTTGACTTGAATTATTATTATGGCCTCCTCACTGTTCACCCAGTTCTAATTTTTCCCCTCTCCAAATTATACTACATACAATTAACAAAATTATTGCAATGCACAGATATGACCATGGCATTCTTCTGCTTAAGAGCCTTTGGTAGATCTCTACTTCCTTGAAAAGCAAATGTTAATTTCGTAGGTCTAACATTAAGGCCCTCTGCAATTTGGTTCCAGTCTATTTTCCTGACTCATCTGACATTATTCCTCTTCATGCCTGTTATATTGAAGTCAATTTGAATGATTATATCAGTTGTTCCTCAAACTTGTAATACTGTTTAAAAAAAATATTTTCCCCAGTTACCCATGTAAAAAATTTTTGGGAGTTATATATATGTATGTTCATTTTTAAAAATATAATTTCATATAAATTATATTAGGAGAGAAAAATCAGAAAAAAAGGGAAAAACTACAAGAAAAAAAAAAACAGAAGAAAAAAGTGAACATAGCATGTGTTGGTTTACATTCAGTCTCTATAGTTTTCTCTCTGAATAGTGTTTTCCAAAGTTTACTGGACCTTAGATCACTAAATCGCTGAGAAGTACCAAGTCTATCATAGCTGATCATCACACAATCTTACTATTCTGGGTACAATGTTTTCTACTTATTTCACTCAGCATCAGTTAATGTAAATCTTCCCAGGCCTTTCTAAAATCAGCCTATTCATCATTTTTTATAAAATATTAATATTCCATTATTTTCACATACCATAACTTATTCAGGCATTCCCCAACTGATGGGCATCTACTCGTTTTCTAATTCTTTGCTACCACAAAAAGAGCTACTACAAACATCCTTTTCCTCTTTTATAAAAATCTCTTTGGGATACAGATCCAGTAATGGCACTATTAAATCAAAGGGTATGCATAATTTCATAGCCCTTTGGGCATAGTTTCAAATTGCTCTCCAGAATGACTGGATCATTACACATCTCCACCAACATGGAGAATGCTGCTTTTTTTTTTTTTTTGCTTCCAAAAACATTTTCCCATGTCATCCTTCCTTGACTATAAAAAATTCCTTTCCTGTTTCTATCAGAACTCTTTTCTTTTCTCAAGGCCAGCTTTTCCATGAGGTTGTCCCTGATTTTTCCAGGGGAAAGTGTGTTGTCTTCCATCAAAATGTCCAACAACAGTAAATCTGGGTCTCTCCATAACATATTACCCTTCTATTGCACCCATTTGTATACATGTTGAACCTCCCCCTCTCCAGTAAAATATTTTCTTCCTGAGGGCATGATGTATCACTTTTAAACTATGTATCTACAGCATTTAGTATTTAGCATATGGTATTTTGTCCCTATTAGGAACTTAATACAATTAAAAAAAATTAATTGAAAGACAGTGAAATTGTAGGGTTAATGAGACTAAAGTTCAAGATATTTGTTTTTACAATTTTTATCTACCCTTGCTTTATGGAAATTTAAAATGAAAAAAAGGGGCTAGAAAAATAGCTACTTCTCAATCAATGTCTCAAAGAGTAATGAAGAAGCTTTAAATCTTTCAATGATTTTTGCAGAATCTGTTAAATATCAACTTACAGAAGAACTGAATTCCATGACCCTGGTGAAAGTTTCCTTCACCATTTGATTTATGGCAATAAAAATAAGGTTGAAATTAGAAAGAAGAAAAAGCATTCTATAATACAAAAAGACACTGTACCTCATTAAGCACAATTTTATGTGACTGGTAATCTGTATTGTCTGTTTGAATTATATACCCTTAGAGATTTTCATTTGATGAGGGTGGCCTAGCTGCACCAGATCTAAAACTATATTATAAAGCAGTGGTCACCAAAACCATTTGGTACTGGATAAGAAATAGAGTAGTGCATCAGTGGAATAGGTTAGGTTCACAGAACAAAATACTCAATGACAATTGTAATCTAGTGTTCGATACACCCAAAGACCCCAGTTTTTGGGATAAAAACTCACTATTTGACAAAAACTGCTGGGATAATTGGAAACTAGTCTGGAAGAAATTAGGCATTGACCCACACCTAACACCATATACCAAGATAAGGTCAAAATGGATTCATGATCTAGGCATAAAGAATGATATTATAAACAAATTAGAACAATGTAGGATGGTTTACCTCTCAGACCTGTGGAGGGGGAAGGAATTTGTGACCAAAGAAGAACTAGAGGTCATCATTAATCACAAAATAGATAAGTTTGACTATATCAAGTTGAAAAGTTTTTGTACAAACAAAATGAATGCAGACAAGATTAGAAGGGTAGCAGTAAACTGGGAAAATATTTTTACATCCAAAGGTTCTGATAAAGGCCTCATTTCTAAAATCTATAGAGAATTGACTCAAATATATAAGAATTCAAGCCATTCTCCAATTGACAAATGGTCAAAAGATATGAACAGACAATTTTCAGACGAAGAAATTGAAACTATTTCTGGTCACATGAAAAGGTGCTCCAAGTCACTATTGATCGGAGAAATGCAAATTAAGACAACTCTGAGATACCACTACACACCTGTCAGATTGGCTAAAATGACAGGAAATGATAATGATAGCTGTTGGAGGGGATGTGGGAAAACTGGGACACTGATACATTGTTGGTGGAACTGTGAACGGATCCAACCATTCTGGAGAGCAATTTGGAGCTATGCTCAAAGAGTTATCAAACAGTGCATACCCTTTGACCCAGCAGTGTTTCTACTGGGCCTATATCCCAAAGAGATTTTTAAGGAGGGAAAGGGACCCACATGTGCAAAAATGTTTGTGGCAGCCCTTTTTGTAGTGGCAAGAAACTGGAAATTGAAAAGATGCCCATCAATTGGAGAATGGCTGAATAAATTATGGTATATGAATGTTATGGAATACTATTGTTCTGTAAGAAATGACCAACAGGAGGATTTCAGAGAGGATTGGAGAGACTTGCATGAACTGATGCTGAGTGAAATCAGCAGAACCAGGAGAACATTATACACAGCAACAAGACTATACGATGATCAATTTTGATGGACATGGTTCTCTTCAACAATGATGTGATTCAAACCAGTTGTGCTGCGATGAAGATAGTCATATACATCCAGAGAGAGGGCTGTGGGAACTGAGAGTGAACCACAACACAGCATTTTAATGCTTTCTGTGAATATTTCCATGCATTCTGTTTTCCTTCTTAGGTTGTTTTTTTTCTTCTTCTCTTTCTAGATCTGATGTTTCTTGTGCAGTAAGATAACTGTATAGATATGTATACATGTATTGTATTTGTCATATAATTTATCCTATCTAGCATGTATTAGATTACCTGTCATCTAGGGGTGGGGGGCGGGGGGAGGGAAAGGAAAAGCTTTGGAAAAAAAAAAGGTTTTTTTTGCAAGGGTCAATGTTGAAAAGTCACTCATATGTTTTGCAAATAAAAAGCTTTATTAAAAAAAAAAAAGAGATTTTCATTTGATATAGCATACAGAATATGTAATTTGGTTGACTTTTTTGATATTTGTAATCGTTCCTACAAGAAGTTGGTTGCCATGTTCTTTTCCAGAAATATAAACTGTTAGAATATTTTTAGGGTAAAACCAGATTTAATTTTATTATTTTTCCCTAGGAATTAAACCCATATTAAGTGAGGAATCAGCAGCAATCTTTGCATAATATATGGAAAATTTTTTTTCCTACCATTTAGCTATGAGAATGAAGGATTTAATTCAATCATTATGTAAATTGTCAATTTTTTTCTATCCTAATGAAATACTGTTATTTAAAAAAATTTCACACATACTTGTTCTGCATTTTCCTTGTTTGCTTTATTTTCTTCATCATCTTCTTCCTCTGGTTCCACTGGAGCAGGGGTAAGTGAAGCCACAAAATGCCAGAGAATATCATGGAGAGAAGTGGTTTGGATGACATTACACAAAAGCCAGTTGAAAGCCTAAATAAGTCATAAAGGTAAAAATTTGTGAAATAAATTAAGTAGTAACAAATACAGTATATATGAAAAGAAACAAACCTTTTCTTAAGCACAGGAATTTTGAATTCACATATTTAACAAATAACTCAGGGAAAGATAAGGAATTTTGGTCAAACATTTTCATAGAAGCATGCTGTTCTTTAAATAGTCTTAATTTCACTTTCAATCACTTTAAAAAATTGAGGGAAATAATGCTGTACTATTAAAATAATAAAACATGTCACACTACTTTGTTTTACTTCTTTGAATAAATATCCTTAATGATAAGTCACGAATATAGCTCTTGTCAATTAACATTTAGCATTACCAAAAGATATGACTTTCAAATGCTGAACAAATTAAAATCTCTTATTTTTTTTAAAAGAATTTTCTATCACCAGCATTATAGTTTTTATGTTGCTCTTAAAACACTTGACAATTACAATAGTTTTAGGTTATACGGAGAGATAATAATAATTTCAAATTACTGGAGAAAAATCAAAACATGAACATCATTTCTGGCCTTTTGAAATTCTCATTATATTAACCACAATTAAACCAGGTTGATTTAAGGAGTTTTGGAAATCAGATAACATATTTAACTATTAATAATTTACTTCAATATGCTTAAATTTGGAGTTAGTGACTCAGTTAAGCTGAGTCAACATATAGAAGACATGATGTGTTAGAAGGTGATATGAATTTGAAAACTCAAAATGAACTGGGTTTAAATCCTAACTCTTCCAACTGTCTGGTCTTGGGTAGGTCTCTCTAATCTCTCTGAGCCACAGTTTTCTCATCTGAAAAAAAGAGTGGTTGTCTAAATGGCATGGAATTATCTTCTAATTCTAAACTTATGAAATTTAAAGCTGTTTCCCTATAAAGTAAACATCTATATTTTTCCCTTTCATTGCCAAACTTTTAGAGAGAGTAGTTCAGATTCATTGCTTATACATCTTCTCCATAGCAACCTTCACTTTCAGTGTAAAATGGAAATTTATTTTAGGAAAGAGAGACACTAGAAACACTTGAATAATGTAGAATCAGCAGAACACAGCTTAAGATAACTAGAGAATGAGGCTATTTGTTAAGACAACAGAAAATTTACTCCATCCCACAATTTGAAGTTTGGACTGAAATATATAACGCTATACAAACTGCAATAATGAACTGAAAAGGGATATTTGGGATTGACACTTGAGGAAAGCATTACTCAGTGAAAAATGATTTTCTTACTATTTCTGTAACCACAGACAAGTGACAACCTCTTTGGGTCTTAGTTTCCTCATCTGTAAAAATGGGGACTGGATTAGATGGATTCATAGGTCCTATCCAGGTCTTGATCTATGATGAAAATATCACAGAGATGGGAAAACAGTGGCATGTAGTTTACTAATTATGTATGAGGAAAAAACCTGTTCCCCACAGCTAAAAGCTATGGAGAAAGAAGAGAAAGCAAAGGCTCAATGCATTATGTAGATAAATTTGGCTTCCTTTTGATGTTATTCCATGACTCTTGGAATTGTAAAGGAAGGGTACTTAATCTTAGTCATTTTTTATTTCTTCCCTTTCCTTCATCCCATATATTCACTTAGTTGCCAAATACTGCCAACTTAGCCTCTTCAATATCTCACATCTGATTTCACCCTTTTCAGGTCCTTATAGCATCTTGCTTTGACTATTAAAGTCATTGTGTTTTTAGATTCTAGTCTACCCCCTTTCTAATCCCTTTTCATTACTGCCCAAGAAATCACATTAATGTAGTATATGGAAAATGTTCACCTCTTCACCTTTAGTGGTTTCCCATGGTCTACAATACAAAGAATAGAACCTCATTTCTAGTATTCAAGGTCCTCCACCATTTTGTCCTAATCTACTGCTCATTTAACTTCCTCTATATTCCTACCAAAGTGGATCTCTCTCATTTTCAGGGGGCTCTTTTCATCTCAACACCTTTCTGAGTGCTCTCTAATGCTTAGACAATTCTCTACCCATTCTGCACCTTCAACTTGTAAAGTTGTTTATAATAGAAGCCCAGTCGGGATACTAACTAGTTGCAGAAAGCTTCTCTATCCTTTCTTTCTCAGGTGACACCAATCTCTTCAAATGCTCCCCAGCCTTTTGACTGGACTTACCCTGGACTTCTCTCAACATTCTCAATAATTTTTAATTAAGTGGTTATTTTTTATCCTCATTAAGTTGTAAGCTCGTTGAGCAAGACCTAATTTCTACTTTTATATCTATTCCTAGTTCTTAATTTGCCTTACATATAACAACCTCTTAATAAACATGTATTGAATTTGTTATATCTTCTTATATCTTTATGCTGCCATTTTCCTTTGCATGGGTGCTTCCAAACCCATTAAGCAGTTTCATTAAACTGAAACACCCCAAAATTTAATAATTTTATTAATATGCTCATACCTCCATAGCAAAAACTCGGCAAGCAGATTTCCGTAAGGCCTGTTTCATTGCTATTTCAAGACCTTCCAGATCATGGTGTTGTATAACAAAAGCTAAAACTGGCCACTGAAAATTTCTTTCTCCTTTGGAAAGGGAACTATGAGCTGAAATTAGTCGAGAAAGCTCAGGAGAAGGATGTCTTAAGAGAGAGGAACCAACTTCTATTAAAAAAAAAAAGTAAAGTATTAGTTTGAAACATCAAAATAGCTGTTTTTCATAGGCACAATCTATAATAATCTGTAATATTAATATTCAACAGTCTAGACATGGCAACATTGAGGAATTAGAAATTTTATGGGGATATTAATTATTAAAAAAAGAGAATTTATTTCAGAGCCACTCATTCTTCTGCTTGTAAAGAATAGCAATGATCAAGATTGGAAAGATTTCTTAAGGAGAAATTTTTTTTCTTAATTCTTAAGAAGCAAAACAGATGTCTCTGTTTAGTTACTTGAAGAATAATTTTGATACTTTAATTTGATGTTTTGATCACAATGAAGAAAAGCTCTGGTTAGCAGAACTGAGTAGCACATACTACAAGAAGCTACTCCTCATTATAAACTAATGTCCTAAGTAAGATATGATACTAATTTTGCATTTTTCATAGTAAAATATCAATAACTAGAAAGTGTGATACAAATATGAGGTATTACTGATTTATCAATATTATTGGTAAAAATTAAATTTTGAATAGAATAGCAAAAATAAAACCACCAAAATAAATAAATAAAAGAAATCACCAAGACAGGGATGTGGAGGCATTATTACCTTCTTGGAGTTTTAATAATTGAACACAAGAACCTTTAAAGTTCATAATGAATCAGGGAAATACATATTTTGTGCTGAGGAAGGGTTTATTTCTGACCTTTGCCCTTACCAGTATCTCCACTGTTAACTCTTCTCCTAGGAATGGCCTTAACACGTGCAGGCAAAATGGAATGCTGTTTGTCGTATTCTGAGGCAACAACTGAATAGGATCTTTGGAAGACAGTTCGTTTTGCCAAATCAGTATCTGTTATGGGACTAGTTTCTAAACTGTAGACACGGCAAGGAAAAAAACAAAAAACAATTAATGCAGACCATATGCATTTATTTTATAATATTATGGACAAATATATAATTATGTTCATCATGGGGAAAAATGATTATTTTTTTTAGCTCCACAATATTAGATTATTTTAGCTTCCCCAGTATCTCACCCCTTTTTTATAGCTTTCATTAAAAAAAAAGTTGTTTATAAAAGTTGTTCTTTTTTCTGTAAAAGGAGAAAGACAAGGCATAAAAATTTGCTTATGTTTTTTAAAAACAGTGCAGATGTGGCCATGAAAATAAAGGAGCCTTTATTTCAAGGATTAGTGGAAAACTGAGTATAAAAAGAAACTGTCCACCTATATACAAATGCCTAATAAAGCTGAAAACAAAATTTTTAAGCATTTTTTTCTGAATAGCATTTTATAATATTTTTGCTGTATATTACAAATCTATGCACTAAGTAATGGAAAGATATTAACTCTTTGGCCATAACAAGATTGTTACTGGGTGTTTCTTATATTTTGCATCAGAAAAACAAATTCAGTGGATTCTGATTCAATCCACAGTAAATTCAGAATTTTTCTACTTTTTGTCTTTAAAGATAGAATATATGGAATCCCCTGAATTAAAATGCTCTATAAAGATAGAAAAATAAGGAAAGGAAGTTTTTAAGGCACACTTACTCAATATTCCTTTTATCTTCTTCCTTCTACCTTGAATTCCTTTTCCAAATTGTATTGTGGAATTAGGATACTCCCTATTCCAATTTACCCTTCTAGTTTATTCTAATAATTTTCAGTATCTCACTTGCCTAATTAATTTGAAAAATATAATTCTCTGGGATCATTGTTGTATAAATATTGTACAAAAAACCAAATTCTATACTTATATACTTGTTCAAAGTGTAACTTCTTTACATGTTATGTATGGAGGATAATCATGTAGTCTGCCTTGATTAGAAACTATAATAAGGAAATGTTTATAAAGTCCTTTTGTATGTGGCTCACTTATAAACCAATTAATCAACAAGCATTTAATTAAATGCTTGGTACCACTGTGTTAAATGTGCCTCTGTGTTAAATGGAAAAATAAGTATGTTATTTTCCCTAAAGGACTTACACTTAAATGAAAAAGACAACAGGTATATCAGGAGGTATATATAATATCCATATAGAGTCAATGGAAGGCAACCTTAGAAGGGAAAGCCTTAGTACCTGGAGGACCAGAAAAACCTTCTGTAGAAGTTGTGATGTGAACTGAGACATGTAGGAAGACAAGATTACTGAAGGTTGAGGTAAAAAGGAGAACAGTCTCCACAAAGACACAGTGATGGTATGTGAAGCATCATGTACAAAGAATGAAAAAGCTGGTATGGCTAGATTATACATTGAAGAAAGCAGAATGTAATAAGAATGCAGCTTTAAGAAGAAGTCAGGTTGAGAAAAGCTTTAGATGCCAAACAAAAGATTTTATATAGTTGATTTCAGACATGATAGGGAGTCTCTAGAAGCAGGAAGTAGTGTGTGACATGGTCAGATTTGTCTGCATTTGAGAGAAAACACTAGCTGCTTATGGAGGATGAATTCATGTGCAAAGAGAAGCTTGAAGCAAGCATAACTGAAAGTCCAGGCAAGAAAATGCTAGAGAAATGAGTGAGAAGTAAGAGATGTTACAAAGGGAGTAAGGATAAGATCTGGTAAAGAATGAATATATGGGGTGGATGACAATAATGAGTCAAGGATTTCACTGAAGTTGTAAAATTGGGTGATTGGAATGACAGTGTTAGGTTCCACAATAATAGGGTAGTTTAGGAGGATAAGGCAGAATTGGAGGGGGAAGTGAGAGTATTTTGGATAGGAGTATGATATACCTATAGGTCTTTCAATGTGAAATATACAATAGGCAGTTGATGATATGGAAATAGAACTAGGGGCTAGATTTGTAGATCTGAGATTCATCAGAATAGAGATATCTGAAACAATAGCAGTTGGTGAGATCACTAAATGAGATGATATAGAGAAAAAAGTGAAGACATTAAGAGCTCAGGACCAAGATGTGCACCAGAATAGCCACATAGGGATGAAGAGAATCAAGAGAGAGCCATGCCAGAAAAATCCATAAAGAAGAAATCAAAGAGGAGAAAGTAATCAATATCAAATACTTCAGAGAGGATAAAAATAAGACTTGAGAAAAGACCACGGGATTTTACAATTATAAGAGAGGATTGGTAACTTGGAAGGGGGAAGTTTCAGGGAAATGATAAGATCAGAAACAAAACTCGGAAAAGGCTTAGAAGAAAATAAGAGAAAAGGAAGATGTGCCCACTTTGGATGATAGGCACTAACTGTAAAGGTTCAGGAAGTTATAATTTAACATAATTTCTATGGTCTCTTACATCTAAAATTCTGTGATCTAGTCCACACTAATATTTTTCTTTTCTACATTCCTATAGTAGGAGTAATGATACATAATCTTTTAATATTTTTCATAACTAATTATTAAAAGTTTTTTTTAAAATAATTTATTACTTTTATGATTTTTATGGTGCCTCATTGGCCAAAGTCTCTGAAGTTTCCTTTCTAATTCAGTGCCCTATTTTCCTACCAAATTTGCATTTTGACAAAGAAAAGAACAGAAATGACATACCTTGGAGGCATGGATTTCATATTACTCTCTGGCTCCTCAAATACATTAGGGCTTGCATCAGGAGTTACTGATATGTATGGTGCTGGTACAGATGTTGAGCGTAGATACCTCATTTCATCTTGGAAGAGGTTGTCATCCTGATATCCCACAAAATTTTCATGATGATGCCTGGATTAGATTACACATGATAATTTAAAGACAATATTATGACAATTATCTAGATCTTTCTATATTTCTTTTTATGTCTGATTTTTATTTTTTAATAGTGTTTTTTGAATTATATGTAAAGACAATTTTTAGCATTTAAATAAATTTTGATTTCTATTTTTTTTCTCCCTCTCTCCCTTTCCTCCTCTTCCTAAAAGGGTAAGAATTTTGATATAGGTTATATATGTTTAAACATATAAAACATATATTTCCATATTAGTCACAGTTATGAAAGAAGCAGACCAAAAGTGAAAATAGTATGTTTCAATATACATTCAGAGTCCAATACATTCAGAGTCTTTCTCTAGATGTGGATAAGCATTTTCCACTGTGAGTCCTTTGTACTTGGTCTTGGACCACTGTGTTGCTGAGGGGAGCTGAGTCATTCACAGTTAATCATCACACACAATGCTGCTGATATGAGTATAGTATTTTCCTAATTCCACTCATTTCACTTTGCATCAGTTCATATATATCTTTCTAGGTATTTTTGAAATCTTCCTGCTCATCATTTCATACTGCGCAATAGTATTCCATTAAATTTATTTAGCCCAGCTTAATCATTCCAATTGGTGGGCATTCCCTCACATTTCCAATTTTTGTCAGGACAAAAAAAAAAAAAACCCAAAACAAACAAACAAACAAACAAACAAAAAAACTGCTAGAAATATTTTTGTACATGTAGATCCTTTACCCTTTTTAAAATGATCTCCTTGGGATATAGACTTAGTGGTGGCATTACTGGATCAAAAGGATTTGCACAGACGGGTTGCCCTTTGGTCATAATTCCAAAATTCTCTCAAAAATGGCTGGATCAGCTCACAACTCGACTAGCGACCCATTTTCCTACATTTTCTCCAACACTTAATCATTTTGTTTTTATTTAATTTATATATATTAGCCAATCTAATAAGTGTAAGAAGGTACCTCAGAGTTGTTTTAATTTGCATTTCTCTAATCAAAAGTGATTTAGGGCAGTTCTTCATATGACTAGATAATTTTGATTTTTTCATCTGAAAACTGCCTGTTCATATACTTTGACTAAAGAATGGCTTGTATTCTTATAAATTTGATTCATTTCTAATTCTCTGTAAACAGAAACATATTAAAACACATTTACCAAAACACTAACATGCATATTAAATTTATTTTAAAAATTGCTAATCAGTTCAGTGAAAATCTTGATTGGGATGTCTTAAGTAATTTTTTTTTTTCAAAAACTGCACTTTTTTTGATAAAAAAAAAAGACAACTGACATTTTAAGAACTACTTGTCAGAAAATTAGGTCGAGTATAAATGATCAAAGCAGAGATTGATCTTTGTTTTTATTTTTGGATCTCAGTGAGTACTTAAATTTTAATCCAATAATTAGAATGACATTTATCCAGTTATTGTCAGTAATATGGATACTGTAGATATAAAATTGAAAAATCTCTATCCTCTTCACCTCTCTCTTTTTAATTCTTTATTAATCTAAAAGCTAAAGAATAAATTAAGCAAAAGAAAAATATAAGGATTACTATAAGATAAATTATCTCCTAAAACACTTTTTTTTTGTCCACAAGAATTAGTTTTACTTAAGTATTACATTTTCTAGGTATAAAAATGAATATAATATATATTTGATTTGTCAAGTATTTTAACATAATTAACATGTAGTGGACTTCCTGCCATCTAGGGGAGGGGTACGGAGCAGGGGAGAAAAATTTGTAACAGAAAGCTTTGTAAGGGTTAATGTTGAAGAATTAACCATACATATGTTTTGCAAATAAAAAAAATAAAAATTAATACAATTCATAGCTGTTTATATGGGGCATTGACATTAGTTCAGGCAACTTCATTTTTTTTTTATTTTTTCATTTTATTAAAGCTTTTTATTTGCCAAACATATGTATGAGTAATAACATTGACCCTTACAAAGCTTTCTGTTGCAAAATTTTTCCACCCTAATCCCCACCCATCCCCTAGAAAGCGGGAAGTCTACTACATGTTAATTATGTTAAAATACTTGACAAATCAAATATATGTCTACATATTTTTACAGTTATCTTGCTGTGCAAGAAAAATCGCATCTACAAGAAAAAAAATCTGAGAAGGGAAACATAATGTGAACAAATATCAGTAGAGAGCATGAAAATGTTACATTGTGGTCCACATTTTATATCCCTCTCTCTGGGTGTATATGGCTTTCTTCATCACTGAACAACTAGAACTGGTTTGAAAAATTTCACTGTTGAAGAGAGGCACGTCCATCAGAATTGATCATCATATAGTATTGTTGTTGCTGTGTATAATGATCTCCTGGTTCTGCTCATTTCACTCAGCATCAGTCCATGCAAGTCTCTCCAGGCCTCTCTGAAATCGTCGTTCTTACAGAACAATAATATTCCATAACATTCATATACCATAATTTATTCAGCCACTCTCCAATTGATGGGCATCCCTTCAGTTTCCCATTTCTAGCCACTACAAAAAGGGCTGCCACAAACATTCTTGCACATGTGGGTCCCTTTCCCTCCTCTAAGATCTCTTTGGGATATAGGCCCAGTAGAAACACTGCTGGGTCAAAGGGTATGCACAGTTTGATAACTTTTTGAGCATAGCTCCAAATTGCTCTCCAGAACGACTGGATCCGTTCACAGTTCCACCAACAATGTAGCAGTGTCCCAGTTTTCCCACATCCCCTCCAACATTTGTCATTATCTTTTTCTGTCATTTTAGCCAATCTGACAGGTGTGTAGTGTTATCTTAGAGTTGTCTTAATTTGCATTTCTCTGATCAGTAGTGATTTGGAGCAACTTTTCATATGACTAGAGATGGTTTTAATTTCATCATCTGAAAGTTGTCTGTTCATATCCCTTGACCACTTATCTATTGAAGAGTGGCTTGAATTCTTATAAATATGAGACAATTCTCTCTATATATTTTAGAAATGAGGCCTTTATCAGAACCTTTAAATGTAAAGATGATTTCCCAATCTATTGCTTCCCTCCTAATCTTGTCTGCATTAGTTTGGTTTGTATAGTACCTTACATTCTATGGTAAACAACAAATACTGGAACTCCTGATAAAATATCAGTTATACAATAAGAGCTGTCAACAGAGTCAAAGAATAGTCATCATTACCTTGCTAATGTCTGTAGGTAGAGGCAAGGCATTTTGATGGGAAGATCCTCAGAGATACCTTCTTTCACACTTGGAAGTTGAGACTGGAATGGTTTTGTGGGATGGTAACACAGAATACTGGGTTCAGCGGCACTACTCAAGGACAACAGGAAGAGTGCATTTGCTTTAATTACTTGGTGGGCCTCCATGGTGGGCAAGGCACGGGGAGTCTTAACTTGCATTGTTTTTCTCCTAGATTGTTTTACCTAGCAAAGGAAGAATGTTAATACTTCTTAGTGATCTCATAAAGTGAAAGAGCTAAATGGCAAAGTGAACAGGGTGTTAGATCTTGAGTCAGGAAGACTTATGTTCAAATTTCAACTTATAGACACTTATTTACCTGTGGAATCACTCAGCAAGTCACCTAACCTTCTTAGTATCAGTTTTCTCATCTAAAAATGGGGATAACAATTATATCTACCACATATGATGGCTGTCTGGATTATATGAGATAATATAAGACATTCTGCAAACCTTTAAGGTCTACATAAATGCTAGGTATTCTTCTTATTAATCACAAAGTTCTTCAACATCTGAATCTATGAGTCTGCTAGTTTTTACATATCAGTTTGTTCCCTAAAATAATGCTAACCACTGAAAACAATATTCATTTCATACATTTCTTTTATCAAATATGAACAATGAAGTTATTTTCCCTTTTACCTTTTGTGAATTATGTTTCTGTTATAGCTTTTCAGAAAAAATTAAAAAACCTTAAATCTCAACATTTGAATAGAATAGGATAATTTTTATTATATTATCATACATTATTATACAAATATATTTTTCATATAAGAGTTGAAAAACATTTCATAAAGCTATTATGAATAGGTGATGCCTATGAGACACAATTGCAGGTTTAAAGTACAGGCAGAAGACAATTTAAAAAGAAGAATAAAATGAATGAGAATACATAGGAATCACAATATTATAGGAGAGATTTAGATTTTGAAGGGATTTCAGAATTTATCTCATCTGACTCCTGTCTTTCTAAAGATTTTGAAACTAAGTCAGAGAAGTTAAGTGACTTGCTCACAGTTATACAGGGAGTGAAAGCATTCAATGTGAATGAGTTGTGCCCATGCTCTAAGTCAAAGTGAAGTACAAGTTATTTTTATTATTCAATAACTGAAATTTTTATATACAGCACACATATTAATCATTAATACTATTATATGGAGCTATACCTTTTCCTTTGCTGCTGCTTGCTTTTCACGGAGGTATTTTTCCCTGCAACGATCACACACCAGATACCAAGTGCTGCCTCCTATGCCACCATCACCACAATTACCTGCCCATCCTCCACAAAAGTGTCCAATGCTATTATAACCTTGTCCACCTGCATACCGGCCACAACCTTAGAAAAATAACCAAAATAAAGATTTAAAAAATACATCTTTAAGATCTACTTCAATGAATAAGTTATATCTGAATATTAATATAAATTTAAAAGTAAGAAACTGTCTACAATAATTGTGTATATTTAGAATTGAAAATTTCCAAATAACTTACACATTTACCAAAACACTAACATGCATATTAAATTTATTTTAAAAATTGCTAATCAGTACAGTGAAAATCTTGATTGGGATGTCTTAAGTAATTTTTTTCCCCAAAAAAACTACACTATGTTTTTTTGATTCAAAAAAAAGACAACTGACATTTTAAGAACTACTTGTCAGAAAATTAGGTCGAGTGATATGTGTTCAAATTTATTTTGTCTAGGGCACACTTAGAATTCATATTAGATAAGTTAGTCTTCATTCTTGATCATTTCTGATGCATGAAAGGCAATGTGACAATAAGCTTGGAGTCAGTTAAGACCTAGATTGACCTAGTCAGCAAGATCTACTGGCTGTCTGAACCATTCAGTATCCCAGATAATTCATTGTTAGAAAGAGGATCAATTCCTCCATCTCCACTCTTCACCCTTGCTCCCTGCCTGAGGCCCAATACTGATGAAATTGTAGGCACACACAAAAAAGTGTATATTTGCATGCTGATTTATATATGTGTGTATATATATGTATGTGTGTGCATATATATATGTGTATATAAATATATATATATATATACACACACATGTAAAGTATTTAATATTTCTAATTTGATAGTAGGTAAATTAGCTTTCTTTTAAAATGAAAGAAATTCTGTATAAAAATTTGTAAAATGGTTTTATGCTGTAAATTCAATACAAATATTTTGGCTTTTTAATAAAATCTATTGGGTGAATCTGCCTAAAAGTAATATATCCTGACAGTACTGTTTGATGAAATATGTTTAATGTTGATATCTTACCTGGATGAGCTTGCCTCATGTGGTAAGTTACTGGATATGGATGTGATTCTCCACATAGCTCACAGATGGTATCTTTCTCTGGTCCCCCCACAGCAAGTTGGGCCATCTCACCAAATAAATTACCCCTTGGCCTGGCTTCAGCCTTTTCTTTTTTCTTTTTTTCTTTCTTGGTCTTTTTATTATCTTTGTCACACTCTTTCTTTTTAAGTACTGCACAAGAGCCAGGACTTGGAAATATCATGTTCTGGGAAGCAGCTTTGATGGTAGCCAAAGAAATGTCTTCCCAAAAGGCTACTAAGTGTTGCAAGGTTAAAGGAAGAGGGGATTTGGATTTCATTGTGTGGTGGGTAGACATTTCAAAAGTGGCTTCTGTTTTTCCATCCTCACATTTTTCATGGAGAGGTGGTTCCTTAAGCATTGACAATACTTTATTTTTGTTGATGCTACCCATTTTAGATATGTCTGGTCCATGAGGTGAAATATTAAACATATTAAGAGCAGATGATATTTCCAATGAGTGCCGATTTTTCAATTTTGTTTCTTTTTCCTCTGTAGGCTGTTGACTATTCAAACTATTTCTTATTGGAGCATGTTCTTTAGAAAGTTCTGGATTAAATTTGAGAAAGGAAGAACAAGCCATTGCATCATGGACTATACCTTCATGCCAAAGGAAAGAAGCAAAGACAGCTCTGGCACATTCGGCGACAGAAGGGGACATTGCTTGCTTAGCTGGCTCTAAAGATCTGGATCCATCTCCTTTGAAAAGGAAGCCTGACTTTTCCTTTTTGGGCCTGGTGTGCCGATTTGCACATTTTCGGCTCACCTTTGGAGACGCTCTCATTTCCTGCTCATCCTTCACAGGTGCTTTTCCTATGCTGAAGTGCACTTTATTGGAGCTCTCATCCACACTCTTGAATTCAGTACTCTCATCACAAGTGCTATCTGTTATACTATTTGTTTTTAAGGTACTAGAAGTACAGACTTCAACTACCTCACTGTGAAGATTTTCTTGCACAACGTGTGGAGAAGGAGCTCTATTTTCAGTTCCAGGAGAAACTTTAGAATCTTTTGGTATTATTTTTGGTTTAGGTGATGTGGATCGACCTCTCAATGGTTCTGTGAGGGGCATCTTTTTCTTGCGGAGCGTATCAGGATCCAGTGTATAGGAGTCTGATTTGGATCGTTCCCGAGGAGGGTCAAGCTTTGCCTTAGCAGGAGCAGGGCCTTTCTGAGGTAGAGTCTTGTCATGTGGAGAAGAGGAGCGTGGAGGACTAGCACCTGATGGACTGGACCTATTGGATGGGAGAGTCTTTGGCTTAGGAGAAGATGATCGAGATCCTGGCCCTGGAGATTCAGCTCTAAGGCCAGAAGAGATTCTCCCATCAGACTTTAGCGTTTGCAAGGTATTATGATTAGGAGATAAGGACCTACTGTGGGAATCTGACCTCAGCTTTGCAGCATCAGATTTCAACATGAGGGATTCACTAGCAGATAAACCTTCTGTGCCTCTTGGTTTCTTTTGATCTATAGCAGTCCTGCTCAAACGTCCATCAAGCTTAGGTGACCGGCTTTCAATTCTGTGTTTAGAGGACAGATCTGATTTTCCTGCTGGAGAGGCTGGTCTAGAGGCTAAAGAGAAATTTCCTCGGTCACCTGTATAATTCATTTCAGAGTGAAAGGTATCATTAAAATTACAATTCACTGAAAATTTATTAGGCATGCAAAAATGCATATAGTAGCTGAACACAAATATCTAATTTTGTCAAAATTTGTTTGCAAAAATAATGCTTTAATAGCATTTTATGATTAGAAAGTATTTCAGATTGAAAATAAAAACCAAGGACAAAGAAGAAAAATATTTTTGATGAAAAACTTTTAAAGCATAACAAAACACAGCAATTCAAAATATTTTTCTAGCTACAAAGCTGAACATATACTATATGTATGTTTATTACCACCAAAGTATAAAAAAGTCATTTATCAAAAGTTCTACTAAATAAAAAAAATTTTAAATGAACACTGATAAACAATGAGAAAAACATACTCTCACTGACTGTAGAATCTAGAAATGAGAGAAACATAGCTTGTGAAAATTAAAGTACGAAAGCAAATTTTCAGTGGAGATTAGTTGAATATGCTTTTTTACTAGCTTTATTATATCTAGATATGTACATTCTATTAATCAAACTGCCTACCAGAGTAGTGCTTTATTGAACATATTGGAACAATTTAAAATTAATAAACTATCAATGCTTGAACAATGCTTACCATGTAAATATATGACATTTCCAAGTTATCAACAGCTTGTGCTAAAAAAATTCAATTACTTCTTTAAAGTTGGTCATCTAGAAACTGAAATACATTTTTTTAAATGGGAAATTAGTTCCCTTAGTTACCTCCTAATGTAAGTCACTGTTTGAGTTCTGAGATGCAAATAAGAAGTCATGTGGAAAAAAATGATTCCTACCCTTTTTGCAGAGTCAATCTAACAATACTTTTAAAAGGCAGATGAATGGTATATGGCATATTCCCACATCCATTCACATTATCTTGGTGGCCCTAAAGTCGGACTTTCTATGTGTTCATTTCCTTCTATGAAATTTCTAAATTCCTTCTAGGTGTAGTGAATTCTGCTAAAAAGTTACTTATCTTTTCATCCATCCCAAGTCAAAAGTGCCGTTTCCTCACTTTAGTTATTTGTAAATAGTTATGTAGGAGTATATTTAATCTATCTATAAGCATTTATTAAGTACCTACTATGTGCCAGGCAGCATGCAAGAGGATAAAGAATAGGGACAGAGGCTATGAATTTACTTAAATAGGGAATAATAAGGTGAGCAAACTCTCTCTACCAAAAAAAGGTAGACACCTTCTCTACAACTATGAATCTCAAAGAGATGCCCAGAGCATTCAGAGATAAGTGACTTTCCCAATGTAACACAGTCAATGTGTATCAAGAGATGTGGCCTGCATTCTGGGTTCAAGGTTCTGAAGAAACAAAGACAAGAACTGACAGTAGTCAAGAAACTTATGCTGTCTGAATGACTAAATAGCTCCTTTAACTTAGAGGATGGATTTAACATTTTTTTTCAAAGAGGATGTTTCAAAAATATGGCTTAATTATGCCATGTCTCTCAAGCTGAAAAGGTCCATTCATGTTCTGTCCTTCTACTTTTGAATTCTTATATTTTCTAAAACACACACACACACACACACACACAGACATATAGTGGTTCTTACTTTTGTTTCAGTGACTGCTGGATGACAATAGTTTCTAAATATAAGCTGTTTGGGCCAATGGTTTGTGTAAGTTAGTATGTCTGCTTGACTGTAGTTTAGTTCAGTTTAAAGTGTACAACAATGACTGATATTCCTTGGTGAAGTGAAGATTTTCCTCACAGATGCAAGAGTTGATATTTTGCAATATTTAACAAAGACTTGGGAGAAATTTTGGTAGCAATAATTTTTTTATGTGCTAGGAATAGCTTTCTTAAATTACATTTAAAAAACTATGATTTATTTGCATAAAAAATTCAGCATGTTATAGTATGTATTTTAAGACAAAGGGCTTACCTATATGAAGTGAAATACATCTTTATGCTTTAGGCAATTAGGGGCTGCAAATAAAAACACTAGACTTGGAGTCATGAAGAACTGAATTTGAATTCATTATCTTACACTTAATAGCTGTGTTACTCTGGACAAACCACTTATCCTCTATTTGTCTCAGTTTCCCCATTTGTAAAATGGGGATAATAATAACATCTATCTACTAGAGTTGTTGTGAGGATCAAATAAGATAATAATTGTAAAACATTTACTACAGTGTTTGGCACACCATAACGATTACTGAAATGTCAGCTATTATACTAATAAACAACTCCCACTTTGTAGTCACACATATTTGGTATAAACAATATGTTCTTATAAATTACTATAGCTATATGCTGCTTAATCCATTCAGAATTTTTCATGTAAAACTCTTAAACATTCTCAGGACTGAGAAAAAGTAGTTGTCTTTACACTGATTTTAACTAAGAAATTTTTTCCCTCACTGAAATAACTATATTGGGACATAATTGCCTTAAAAGCTGATAATTGAGTCAATTATGAAAGGCTTGGTTCTTCTCAGTGGTTTCAGTGATCCAAAGTAATCCCAACAGAATTTGGACAGAAAATGTCATCTGCATCCAAAAAAAAAGAACTAAGAAGACTGAATGTAAATCAACACAGACTACATTCACTTATCTCTCCCATGGTTTTTCCCTCTTGCTCTGATTTTTCTCTCCCAACATGATTCATAAAGCAATATGTACTAAAAATAAGTTTTAAAAAACTGATACAAAGGCATACATACTATAAAGAAGAAAAACCTTATCAGAGTAATGACCTGCCCTGCTAGTTTATAAGAGAAGAGAGAGAAGATATGCATACATGTCTACAAAACTGTTTTACATATTTGTGAGAAAATAGAAGCCTAACCCAACAATATTTGTAGTATAGTCCTAATAATTGTTCTTGTGAATCTCCTCTTAACATACTAAATTAAAAAACATTTATTGATTTGAATTTTGTAGAGAAAAAAAGCAACATTTGAGTCAAAACATTTATTTAAGACCAATGATCCACATATATTTTAAATCTAGAATTTCACTATTTCTTCCTGAATTTAAGCAGTTTCCTGCTTACATTTTAAAACCATTTTAGGCCACTATTTGAATATTTTAGAAAACTTGCTTTGTTTGCTATACCAACCAATAATTTCTTGGACAAAAAGGCATGTATGTACATTATCTTATCAAAGAAGATGTAAAATGTAATCAGCTTGTAAAGTCAGCATTTTTCTTTGAAAAAAATTCAATTTATAATAGTAATTCTATAACATAGTTTTCATAAATCACAAATAAATGATGATAATTTCATTCAATAAATTTTAAGCAAAAAACTCATAGGATTGTGTATTTTTGCCTATGTTGGTTATTAAAACAGAATATTAATACTTCTGCATATAAATGTCATATATAAGATACTCGTATCAAATAAGGAAAATCTGATTTATAATGCTGAGATAAAAGATACATGTAAAATTACATGAAACTTACTTCTAAATACTTCAATCTTAAAATTAAATTTTAAAATTCTCATTTAACAAATGAATGGAATGAAAATGAATTGAGATGAAATTATTTTCCTTTTCCAAACATCCTTTATAAATTTTGAATGGCCCATCCATGAATGCATGCATACCCACCCTTTAGTTTTTGAGACAGAGATGAAAGAGCAGAAGCAGGCCCAGCTACACCATTATTTTTGTAAATGCGTTCACGAGAAGCAAGGTTGCGAGATGGAGTTTCTATAGTGGAAAACAGTGGCAAAGAAGCAACATAGGTTCAATGGAAAACAATTTAGCAGAGAAAACATGCAGAAACAAAGCATTTTAAGGAGTATGTATTTGCTGTTACTAATAAATTTCACTGCTAAGCTGCATTTCACTAAACAAACCTATACTTCTCTCAAAAATTACAGGCAAAAGGGAAAATCAGTTTTGTTTAATAATAATTTAAAATGTCATAGCATTTCAAATGAGGGTCATAATTTTTAATAAAGTTAGATCACATTCTTTTTTTTTCGTTTTAGTATTCTTTAAAAAAAGTATGAATTTGAAGAATACTAGCTAAACAATAGTGGAAAAAATTCTGGAGTCTGGAATTTAGTACCAATTCTACTTTCAAATAGTTGTAGAATCACGATTAAGTCATTAAACTTCCTTAAGGATTAGTTTCTTTAGTTATAAAATGAAGGAAGTGGGCAGAAGAAAATGATTTCTTAGGTCCCTTCCAGCTCTAAAATTCTATGAGATATTACAAAAATATTAAGTTTTCCCTTAAATTTAAAATTTAATTTTATTTAATATTCTGTTGTAGAGAATAGACTTTCTATAAGTATGTATAAATATATCTATAAAATCTCTTTTAGCTCAGAGTAATTTGTGCTTTCAGTATGTACATAAACCTTGGCTCTAGTAGTACATATAGATGAGAGTCAATAAAGATTCACATCAAATTTTATGAAAATAAATGTCATGAAAATAGCAATTCCTATTTCTGAGATCAAGTATACCATATTTACTATAACAATATCACAGTAAAATCTCAGCACTAAAAGGGAAAAAAGGTATTTTGTAAACCCATTGGATTTCTACTTTAGTAGATTTGTCCAAAGCTCTGTAATATTATACTGCTTTAAAAGAGCTAAAAATCTCAATGGCATAAATACATAATAAATTACCTCTCATTTTTTCATGAAAATATTAATTTAATTAAGAACCTTTGTTTTTCAAATAGTCTTTGACAAAAATACTATAATTTTAGAGATGTAAGGGATTTCAGAAGCCAACAAATTCAATCCATGCCAGCACATCCTCTGCAACAAGGGTTCTTATTTTATTTTGGCTTGTTTCATAGACTCCTTTGGCAATCTGGTAAAGCCTTTTCTTACAAGATTTATGATTTTGAGGGAGAACCTGTTTCTCAAGGTAGTTCATTCCACTGTCAGACAGTCTAATTGTTAAGGAAGTTTTTTTCTTTTGCATAGATTTGGCTCACTGCAACAGTCAGTTAAAAAACAAAATCAACCCAAAGTCTGCATTTGAAAGGTTTTGATTATATTTTCTTTGCTTAAATAGTAAATGAAAAAAATAGATAAATTCTTCAAAGGAAAAAATACTGTAGCTACTGCAAGGCAAATTTCAAGAGCAAATTCCCAATATTTCATAATAAAAATCCCTTTTTTTTTCTTTGTGGAGATGTTGCAGGAAATGGTGAAGTAGATAATGAAAAGAATGAAAATTTACCCAGGTGATAGTGATGGAAATTTAATTTCTGACTTTTCCCAACTAAATCTAAAATGAACCTGTTAATATATTTTTTGCTTAACTACCTTTTTGAAGATATTTTCAGTGAAAGACCATAGTATTCAATATTTAAAACAGACTTTTAAAAGGAAACAAAGGAAATAAGACAAAACTTTGTAATGTTAAACAAATGACATATTTTACTATGCATAAAATCAATGTGTTTCAAAAAAAAACCAGTTATATTTTGTTCAGAGAATATGTATAACCTTTTAAATGTAAGGTTTTCAAGAACAATATTATTTCTATACACTTGAATAGATTTGGGAGAAAACATCCTCTTTGATTATTTAATAATTTAACACATTAATTTTTTAACAAATAAGATCTTGTCTCTAAAGCTCTGGAGATAAGAACTTTGCATAATACTAGTAAAGCAAAATACATCATTACAATATTTATTCCTTACAGAAAATGTGTGCAAGAATAATACCTGATTAATTCACTTTTGATTATCATAATTAAAGATGAAGAATAAATGGAATATGCTGTAATAAATACTTTCTGTATAATACTTTCACTTATTTTGTTTGTACTAGTCTATTAAAGGTTTATTTTTCCCAAGTGAAGACTTTCCATTTATTTGAAGCACTATTAAACTATAATGCTTCACAATTTTTGATTTTTTTTTCCCCAGGGAGTTTGGAAGGTGGAGGAGTTAAAATTAAGAGAAACCAGAATCAGAAGGCTATCTGTTGATACTATAATCCTTATAAAAACAAAATTCCATTTTAAGGGGTGAAAAACTTAAGCTAAAACACACTGCCTTTACAATTCACCTTTTACATCTTAGTTGTTTGTGCCCAGATAACTAGAGAAAACTAGAGGTTTCAAAATCTTGCTACTTACTTTAATGAAAACTCTATTCCTTTCTTGGATCAGTAGTTACCAAAAGATTAGCAAAGAAGCAGAATTATTTATATAACCTAAGATATCTAAATATTCCCACACAAAATGTGCCACACTGCAATACTACTTTTTCCCTAAGGCCTGAACTTAAAATAAAAAAAAAAATTCTACCAAACAATGATCTAAGAGTTAACTTACCTTATTCAATTAAATTCAACAAGCAGCTTTTTAAGTTAATAATGAGACACTAAAACTTTTGTTACATTTTATACTTGCTAAATACATTATCACAATGAATATGGCCTTATGATAATAACTGAAGACACAAAGAGGGAAAAAAAAGTCATTGCACTTTAAGTGCTCCTGTGAATTTAAGTCTAGATTTTTCTTCCAGTAATAACAACAATAATAACTAGGATTTATGCAATGCTTTAGGATTTGCAAAGTACTTAATAAATATCTCATTTTATTTTCATGATAATCCTGTTTAATCCAAGTTTAAAGATGAGAAAACTGAGGCAGACACAGGATAAGTATTTGCCCAGGATCATGCAGCTAGCTGGTAAGAATCTGGAGCAAAATTTAAACTCAGGTTTTATTGACTTTAAGTTTAGTGTGATACCTACTATACCACCTACCTGCAGTACACAGAATTCATAAAGTTATCAAGAAAGAACAAACTTTAATTCTGAAAGACAGGATGGTGGAATGCCAGATCAATCAAAAAGCATTTATGACAGATATATCCTGGACTTGTAATTTCATTAATGCCCTGGGAATAAAAAAGATAAAGATAGTCCTTGCCTTCAATAAGTTGACATTTTAAGGATGGATGGATGTTTGCTTATTTATATATAAATATACACAAAATAGATATGAAGTAGAAACAAGATAATTTTGAGGAAAAGCAGTAGCTGGAGTAGAGGGCAAAGTGTGAAATATCACAAGAAAAGTGGTACTTGAGCTGGGTATTGAAGGAAACTGAGAATTCTAAGTAAAAGATAGAGGAATACGTTCCAGCTATGGGGAACAGCATTGAAAATGAATATGGAGAGCCAATGTAATATGAGAATCAGCAAAAGTCCAGCTTGGTTGGTCCCAGTATGTATGAAGGTATGTAAAATGTGTTATATAAAGCTGGACAAGAAATCTGAAGCTAGGACTAGGGAAAGTTTTTCAATAATAGGGAAGTTTATATTTGCTCTTATTGCATGGAAATATGCAGCACATTTTATTAGTGTGAATCCAGTGAATTTTCTTATTTAAAGTCTAATTATTGCATACTCAAAAAAGTTATTTTCATTCATCAGAAATTTCAGTTTGATTTTCAAGATATTAACTTATCTTTATTTTAAAATACAAACTTAAAACTTGACACTGAGCCTCCAGGGAAGAGACCAAACGTTGTCTGAAATATCTGTAACTGTCCAAGCAAAGGTGATGAGGGCTTTAACTAAGGTGTGACTGTGTGGGTGGAATTATTAAGTTATTAAGTGAGGGATGCTATAAAGATAAAATGACAACATTTAGCAAATGACTAGACTTGTGGGATGAGAGAAAAATCCAGGATAATACCAAATGAAGTTGTGAAGCTAGGTGATTAGAAGATTGGTGATATCTTGGAAAGTAAAGTGACATAGATTTTTGGGGAAAGACAATATAACTATTTTGGACATGTTGAGTTTGACATGTCTATGGGAACAGTTTGAAATGTTCACTAGGCAGGTGGTGATATAGAAAAGGACCTCTAGGAGAGACTAAGATCTGACAATAAATGATCAAGGCAATTCCAAAAGACTCATGATGGAAAATGTTATCTATATCTAGAGAAAGAACTGACAGGAATCTGAATGCAGAGTGAAGCATACTATTTTCACTTTCTTTTTTTTTTTGTGTGTGTTTTTTTCTTTCCTTTTTTTCTATTTCCTCTTTCACAACAAGACAAATATAGAAATGGTGTTTAACATAATTATACATGTTATATCCTATATCAGACTGCTTACTTTCTTGGGGAGGGACTAATAAGAGAGGTAGAAAATTTGGCACTCAAAATCTTACAAAAAATGAGTGCTGAAAACTATCTTTACATATAATTGGAAAAAAGAAATATTATTTACATAAAAGTATTCCATGAGCCATATGGTCCAAATACATTTATCACTGTCAAACAAAAACTACAAGAAAATTGTTTATTAGTGTAATTTTTCAGAAAATGTTATTTTAAAAAATGTTACAAAGAATAAAAATAGTAATTACCACATATGCCTGCAAAAACATTTCTGGTTCTTACTTTCCATCTAACTCAATTTTGAGAAGGAAAACATATGTTCTAAATCCTTGCAAGTTTGATTAAAACTCCAATAAAAAATTTTAATGCTTTTATTTTAAGTGGTTAAAAATGTCAATTTTTGTCTCTGCAAGGACATAATTTATCATTCCTTTTGCCTTTAAAAATTTTTTTTTTGGGGAAATGTATTTGTGTCAGATGACTTTATAAATATTGCTGAGACATCTGTAAGAGTCAATTAAGAAGCAAACATTTGATTATTTTTCTGGCATATTTTAAATTCATGTCATCTTATATCTTTATTCTGCTTCTCTATTTTCTACTTGAAATCACATTTTGGAAAGCAGACTGCCAACAAGTTGTTTTGTGCTACACTGAGACCTAGAGAGGATCTGATTTTTTTTTTCTCCCTTTTCAGTAAGAAAGAGAATTCTGAAAATCTTACTTGCTCTGATACCATTGTGGAGTGGTTATAAAAACTCCTTAAGCAGCTTATAATAATATTTATCTTCTTCAAGCAGATATAAAGTACAATTCTAACACATTCATAAAGTTATTATTGTCTTCTAAAATTCGAATTTAACTTTGCTACAGTAGGTGCTTCCAGAACCATTAATATCTTCCTCATGTCATTTCATTGTCCTGTACATTTTTTAAAAATATGATTTTGCCTTTTGATTTACTTGAGTTGTAATGGGAGATAACATGTAAAGGGAATCTCCTCCTATCCTAAAAAAATACATTATAGCCCTTATTTGTACCTTTTAAAAACCACTTGTAATAGAAGTGTTAAATGATTAATCTGAAGATGAATGCTATTACTCATAATCATGCAGAAGGATAGGGGAAGGAATGAATTATGCTATCATACTGTAGTAGTTATATGTAAGGAAGTTATAGTTATATATTATGATATATTATCCACCCAACTGTGGCAAGATCTTCTAATAAAATTTGGGGGAGGGAAGACTTTGGGGTATATATGAACATTAATATAATATACTTTAGGAACTTTATTTCATAGAATAGTAAATAAAATTAGATTTAGGTAATAATTAAGTAAAAATTATATGGGAATACTCATAAAGAGAACTGCAGATTCTTAAAATTGTAAAGGAACTCAGAGGTCATGTAGTCCAATTGAGACGTAAATAAAAACACTTAAACAAAGCTCTGCTCAAAGACTTTTTAGAAGGGGTATCCCATTCCTTTCCAAAGTAGTCCATGTTATTTTTGTATAGTTCTATTAGAAAGTATTTCCTTATATAAAGCCTAAATTTGCTGCTTTAGAACTTCTTATTTTATAAAATAAGCCTAAATCCTTTCTGTGACTGCCCTTCAAATTCTTTGAAATTTTTATTTAAAAAATTTTTTTTTCATTTTATTAAAGCTTTTTATTTGCAAAACATATGTATGGATAATTTTTCAACACTGACCCTTGCAAAGCTTTCTGTTACAAAATTTTCTCCCTTATCCCCCATCCCCTCCCCTAGATGGCAGAAAGTCTACTACATGTTAATTATGTTAACATTCTTAACAAATCAAATATGTGTATACAGATTTTTGCAGTTATCTTGCTGTGCAAGAAAAATCAGATCTACAAGAAAAAAAAATCTGAGAAGAGAAAAATAATGCAAGCAAATATCAATAGAGAGCGTGAAAATGTTATGTTGTGGTTCACATTCAGATCCCTCTCTCTGGGTGTATATGACTTTCTTCATCACTGAACAATTGGAACTGGTTCTTCAAAATTATTCTGTCACCTCAAGTCTTCTCTAAGCTAAATCTCTCTATTTCTTTCAATTTTTTGATGCTTTGATTTCCCCTTACTGGTTGCCCTTTTCTGCATATTCTTCAGATTACCAATTATCCTTCATAAAACATGAACACAGAGCTTTAAAACAAGACTCAAAATAAGGTCTGATCAGTGCAGAATACAGCAGGATTGTGACACTCCCTAAGTCCTGGATAGTATTGCTTTGTTAATGTAACCTCATATTTCATTCATTTTCTTGATTGCCACATAAAGCTGCCGATTGATATGATACTTGCAGTTAACTACAAAACAAGCTCTTTTTCAAATGAACTGTTATCCACTTAAGCCCTTAAGATCTTGTATTTGTAAAACTGTTTGTTGAACCCATGGTTTTATAATTCTTTTGAAGTTTGGCTCAATATTCTAGTTCATTAAGACCTTTTAAAACCCTAATTTTCAGTCAGTGTGTTAAGTATGCCTCCTATATTACAGTTATTGGCCAATTTGATAAGAATGTTATCAATATCTTTAACCAAAATAATGATAAAAAGGTTAACTAGCAAGGCCATGCAGATTCCTTGGGAATGTTACTGATAATCTCCTTCAAAGAAGGCAGGAAACAAAACATTTGACTCTATAAAACAAAACAGTGAGACTTATATGGACGTATTAGGATCAAAAGATTCCTTGGTAGGATTAACCATAAAGACAGCTTGTTTAACGATTCTCTGATTTTCAATGTAAACCCAGACATAAAAAATGAAGCCATATGCCATCCTAAAGACACTGTCCAGGGTCATCAAAAGGAAAATGAATCTACTATAGCTGGTGAGATGCTCCAGGTCCTTATGACTGCAGATGGCATTGTACAGACTTGATAGGACTTCTTCAATGAGATCCACAAAAACTTAAAAACAATTCGCCTATCAATCCATACAATTAAAAAAAAAGTGATGTATAAACATATGATGTATAGCTGGATGAAAACTTAATGAGATACATGATATAGTCTGGAGAAATATTACAGAAGGAAAATGAGCTGGGCTCAAAGTTGAACAGATAGAGAATTTTCAACTTGGCAAGATATATCCTCTGAACAATACAAATTATAAGTGATCCCTAAAAGCAAAGAAAATCTGCATGCTGGGTCAGCATACCGCTGAAGATGAACTAAATGCAAGAACTGGCATGAGATACCATCAGTGATATTCTTGTGGTTGGTCTATCTCTTTTTCAAGTTTCAAATCTATGGGCTAACATGATAACATGACGGATAACAGATGAATTGATTATGAGTTCAATTAGTAAAAGCTTGAAAGGAAAGCCAGCAGCATGCTCTGTGAAGAATTTTGGGAACGGGATAGAAAAGAATGTCAGAAAAGATAAAAAGAATGGCTGAATTTTTAAATACATGGTGGAGGAATATTAGAGAATGCCTAAAGCACTACAGTATGCAGATCTAAATATGGCAACCAAAACATTTTGATCCCTAGTATACTAAATGCCTAAATGATAGTCTATATAATATCCAAATCTAGCCCATTAGAACCTAATTCCTTCTCTGCATCTTAATGAAAGATGGAACTAATATATGGTAAATGAAGAGCCAGAACAATTAATAAGGCAGAAAAATAATATATATGTATGGAAAGGGAACAAAAATAAAGGCAAATAAAGGAGCTATACAAAAAGCATCATCAGCTTTGAAATTGAAGACCCCTAAAGAGGACAGATATTGACTAGGGGAAGAAGAAGAGCTGTTGCTGAAAAAAAGAGTATTTTGAAGTCAGTAAAAGTGCTGAATAATTCATCAAATGCCATACAAATGATACTTGTATTTCCTTCTATTCAATGTTAGGCTCAGGTTGTTTTCTATCATTAACAGTACATTAGTAATGATTTCTTTATCTACATGGTATTTCTGATGTGAATTGCATAAGTGATTTCTGTTTATTTCTGAGGATGTTCTAAATGGGTGACATTGTGGATAAGTGTGAGGCTTAGAGTTTTCCTAACTTTCTTGTAGCATTTAATATCTAAGCAGTCATCCTTAGTCTCTTAACCTCTTTGAGCCTCAGTTTTCCTAATCAGAAATTCCAATATATTCTCCCTCCTGCACCAGTAGCTCCCCCAGGAATAATTCATCTCATAGGACAATGAGACTCAAAGGAATTGAGAGATTTGCCCATGGTCATGAGAGTTAATAAGTCTCAAAGGAACTTTAAGAATTAGAGAATCTCAGCACTAAAAAGACTTTTCAGGTCACTTAGTCAAATCCATCCCTCTTTGATATGTACCCAACCATGCTTAAAGATCTCCAGTGTAATAATTCACTTTTTGGAACCATTCCCTTCTAATTCTGGACAGATTTAATTGGCAGCATATTTTTCTTTTTCTTTTCTTTTCTTTCTTTTTTTTTTTTCCTGAGGCAATTGGGGTTAAGTGACTTGCCCAGGGTCACACAGCTAAGGAAGTGTTAAGTGTCTGAGATTTGAACTCAGGTTCTCCTGACTTCAGGCCTGGTGCTCTATCCACTGCGCCACCTAGCTGCCCCTTATATTTTTCTTTATATGCTGGGATGAAATTTGTTTTCTTGTAACATCAATTCTCTGGTCCTATTTCTAGCGTTTGGGACCAAGCAGAGTAATTGTAATAGTTAATCTTTATTTTCTTAAAATTTGTAAATGAGAGTTATGTTTAGAATCATAACTGTAAAGAACATGTACGAAAGGAATTAATGCCAAGAGCTTAAGTAATTAGTCCAAAGTCATAAAGGTTATTGACAGCATAACAGGTACTATGTACTTTCTAGGACACCAAACCTAAACAGAATTTATGAACCAAGAACCAGAATATTTCTATAACAAAACAGCATTGCAGTAGAAAAACTGTTTTTATATAAAGTGTTTTTTAAGAAACAAACTAATAGATCAACAACTATTCTTTAAGCACCTTGGCTATTCTAAGTACTATGGTGGGTACTGAAGATACAAATTTAAAAAGAAGATAATTCCTACTATTAAGAAGCTTATGATTCTACTGACGGTTTCACTAGATCCCATCTATCTGTCTATTTAATTTCAGCATTAAAAAAACTGAAGTCCTAAATGAATACTTTAAGGTTTGCTACACAGTCTACAAAACAGTACACTATGTTTTATTTTACTATACAGAACCCCCAAATTATCAACTGTAGGTAATCCCAAACTCATCTAGTTTTCTTGGGTATTTTTGTTTTTAAAATTGAATTTTTAAATGTAAATGAGGCCAATTGGTCTAAAAACTCTGATGCAAGAATTTTCTAGTTAATAACTCACTCAACAAACTAGTGGGAGGGGAGGGAGAGGGAAGATAAAGAAAGGACAAAAACATGGTCCTTGCCCGGAAGAAGTTCACATTCTAAAAGGCAAGAAAAAATGCAAATGATTTTGCATATGAAAGAATTAAATATGCAGAATGGATGGAAGTTAATCTCAGAGTGGAAGGCACTAATAGGGGAACAAGAAAAGGCTTGTAGAGGAGTGAAGCTTTGAAGGAAGACCCTAAATGGGTATGGTGTGTGGTATGGGGTGGGGGGAGGAAAAAGAGAGAAGGGACAAAGGGAGGTAAGGAGGAAGAGAGAGGAAGAGAGGGAAAGAGGAAAAGAAAGGAAAGAAAGAAAGGGGGGGAGAAAAAGGGAAGGGGGAGAGGAAGAATGAGAGAGTGCTTCATTTTGAGAACATTATTTTGGCAGATCAGTGGAGGATGGATTGCAGTGACCAACCAGAAAAACAGTGCAAGAGTTAAGGCATGAAATCAGTCAGTCCCCCCCCCCCCCAATCATCTCCTCCCCATCTCCCACTAAATAGTGTTTTATTTTATTTTTCTAATTACATATATAGTTTTCAACATTCATTTTTGTAAGACTGTGAGTTCCAAATTTTTTTCTCCCTCCCTCCCTAAAACAGCAAGCAATCTGATATAGGTTGTACATATACATTCATTTTAAACATATTTCCATATCAGTCATGTTGTGAAAAAAGGAGGAAAAAAAGAGAAAAAGTATAAGAAAGAAAAAACAAACAAAAAGAAAATAGTATGCAGTCGGTATCCATAGTTCTTTCTCTGGATGTGGAAGGCATTTTCCATTACATATACTTTGAAATTGTTTGAGATCACTGTATTGCTGATGAGAGCTAAATGTGTCATAGCTGATCATTACCCAATCTTGCTGTTACTGTGTACAACGTTCTCCTGATTCTGTTCACTTTGCCATTCCGGGTTTTTATGAAATCAGCCATTAAGCATTTATTAAGTGCCTACTATGTCCCAGGCATTATAAGGGATGAGATATAAAAAAAAGGCAAGAATCTGTGACGTTAATGAGCTCACTATCTAATGGAGAAAACATACAAATAACTGTATAAAAAAGTTATATATGAGAAAATACTAGATAGATGGAGGTCCTTAGAAGTAAGAGGAACTGGGAAAGGTTTCTAGTAGAAGGTGGGAATGAAGGAAGCTAGGGAAGTCAAGAGGCAGGCATGGAAATGCACAGAGCTAAAAGATGAAGTGTCTCATTCCAGGAACAGAAAGGTGGCCAGTGGCAATGATGGCTGAGTCTTTGAGGGGTATAAGGTGTAAGAAGACTCGAAAGGGGAGGGTTTAGGCTCTTCTACAAAGAACTTTGGACATCAACCAAAGGATTTTATATTTGATTCCGAGGTAATAGGCAGCCCCTGAGTTTAGTGAATAGAGGAGCAACATGGTCAGACTTGCACTGTAGGAAACATCACCTTAGCAACTCTAAGGAAGATGGATTGGACTGGCCGGGAGACCCACAAGCAGGGTGTGGCAGTAGTCCAGTATGAGGAGATGAGGGCCTGTACTAGGGTACTGGCAATAAAAAAGCAGAGGACAGAAGGAAGCATATTCAAGAGATATGGCAGAAGCCAAAGTGACAGGCTTTGGCATCAGACTGGACTAAGAGAAAGTAAGGAGCTGAGGTTACAACGGGGGTGTTAGCCTGGGAAAGGGGGAGGATGTTGGTTCTTCTTTTATTTTTGCTGAGGTGATCAGGGTTAAGTGACTTGCCCAGGATCACATAGCTAGGAGCTATTCTTCTTGACAGCAATAGGAATGTTTAGAAGAAAGGAAGGTCTTGAGGGAAAGGTGATAAGTTTTGTTTTGGAGATGTCTGAATTGCTTAAACTAAAATTAATTTGAAATGTCTCAGTTAATGATGTGAGACTAAAGCCCAGGGGAAAGTAGAGGGTTCAGATCTGGGAATTATCTTTATAGAGATTATAACTGAACCCACAGAAGCTAATGAGATCACCAGTGAGATAGGTTACAGTTAAACTTTTCTTTAACTCATTTTCCTGCAACCTATTCCATTCTGGAAATATAGACTATTGTCTAGGGTGGAATATTTCCAGACATGAAAAATGGTACTGTGTGTGTGTGTGTGTGTGTGTGTGTGTGTGTGTTTAAAGCCCTTTCAAGTAAGGAAAGCATAAGGAAGCTGAAGTGTCAACAAATATATTTGAATGTAAATAGATATAGTAAAACTTGAAAAATATATTTGCTGAAGATAACCTATTCCACCTTCTTGACTTTAAATTTTTTTTCATTATTTAAAAGATATTATAGAATTAAAAAGATTTATCTTTATTAAATAAACAGAATTTCACTTTTTTTGTACATTTTACTTCTATTTAGCAGGCCTAAAGGAGACCCTCCTATAAATAAGTATAAAAACTCAATGGGTAATTTACTCAATTTAAAAAAATGTATACTGTCTATTCATATATTTTTTTGTCTGAAAAAGTTCTATTTTGTTAGCATAAAATGCTATATACACATTCTTTTTATTATTTAAGAAACACAAATAAATTGCCTGTTCTCTTAAATACTGCTCACATTTTATATATACAAAAGCAGTAAAGGCTTAATTTTCAATAAGGGCAGAGAATTTTTCTCAAACTTCACAATTTATGGACTATGAATTATTATGTATGCTAGGGATATTTTTTAATGGAAAATGGCTACTAAATCAGACTCAGCACTATTCTATGTAAAAATAATAAAGGAATTCACACTCTAAAAAGCACTATTTTGAAAGGAAAACATATAAGTATTGAATCAATTATTTTTATCAATTTATCATCATAATTCAGCAAATAATTATTGAGTACCTTCTATATACATATGTTAAGTACTCTGCTAGATGTTCAGAGGACACAGAGATGAATTGCGTCTGAAGATAAAAATGACCAAAAAAAGATAATGGGATTTCAACTACAAAAGACAATAAGATCAAGATCTTACTCTGATTTTCAGAAACCCAAGTCAAACAATTCCAAAAATAATGCAAGTCATTTTGAAGACTGAAAATTAAAAATCAGAGTTATAATTAAAAGTCAGAAGAAAACTATACTGAAATATGCATCTATATGTAAACTGAGTATTAACAAAAAGATAATTTTACCTCTGGATTTAATTTTCTTAGTTAGGAAAATAAGCTAAAATAATTAATGTACTTGTAGAATTTAAGACATCAAATTAAAGTAAACAGAGAACCTTTTCTTATTGCTAAAGGAATGTCTACACAAGGCCAAATAAAAATTTTTATGCATGAAATGTTTTGTTCATTTAGTGGAAAGAGTCAATTCTGCCTTTTATATAAAGTATTTTAAAAGATGTTTTTAAGTAAACTTCATGTAACTATGATCCAAATTTGCCAAATCTTTGAAGATTTTATAATAGGCAAATGAATTTTTTAATCAAATTAAAATTAAAATCTTCAAAGGAAAAATAGTCAATGTTATCAAAGTTTAAATCTTAAAATATAAAAAAACTCTTTAATATGTCTTTCAGTATTACACAGTGACAGCTAGTAAACATGATCTTTTATATATACAAACATTTTCTAGACTTCTTATTTATATTATGTGTGTGTGTGTGTGTGTGTGTTTCTAGACTGGATCCTTGAATCCAATGTCACAAAATACGTGACAAAAAGGCCTTCCAACAATTAAAGTGAGGCAAAATGAAGCTCAAGGAAAATGCATTTTACTTATTATGAGTAACACTACATGCTAAAATAGCTTAAGATGGTGTTTTTAACAAAGCTGTAGTTTACTGAAAAAGGCATAAACTTTTTTGTTCTAATGCTAAGGAACTCTATTTGTCATTACACTAAAGAATGAGGCTTATTTTTTTTTTGAGATTATGAAGTAAACTGCTCACTGACTTTAAAAAAATTGCTCTGAAATTTTTCCATTAATAAAGTCTTTAAAAAAATAACACAACAAAACTAAGCCAAACTTTAATTTCAGAACTAAGTTAAAATAATTTCATTAAGTATCTGAAAGGAAGGCTGTCATAATATGTATGTATATTAATATATACACATATATGCATATGCATATGTATGTGTATATGCATATACATGTATAAATATGTATTTATACATATAATTTTTTTTAAAAACGAGGACACTTTGGGGAATATGTTGTCAACTATAACCCAGAATAGTATTTAACCGAGATATCTGAAGATAATCTTAGTTACTCAATCATTTTCCCTTCAAAACAAATAAGCAAAAAAAAAAAAAAAAAAAAAAACCCAACACAAAACTGGGACTACAATATACGATTTTGATTTTCAGCCCTAATTTTAAATTTATTCCAAGTTGGTAGACTATGAAAAAGACTTTTAAATACATGTTTACTGTATGCCTGTTATAGGCCCAGTATCATAGTAGCACTGTTATAACTTCAATACTATTTATTATTGTTTATTAAAGGGCATGTAAGTTAAAACAACTTTTTAACTACACTTTTCAATTTTTTCTGAGTTTTTCTTTTGGACTTTATGAAGTAAAGCTTTTTGATGTAGTTTTTTCTAAGACTTCCAATTATACCTTGGTTAAATATATGGAATTTTCTTTTGCTTTCTTTCTTTCTTTTTTTTTTTTTAAATTCCCTGCTACTCTAATAATGAGAAATAAATTTCATTTCCAATGCTGGTCTTGAATTTCATTCTATAATTTTTTTGGTCCTGACTTTTAAAGCATTTCATCTATTTGTCTATGTGCATTTGTTAATAACTTTTAATTTGAAATGCCACACTAATATATCTTAACTTCAAATATTTCTAGTTCTTAGTTCTTCTGTGATACAAATGATTCAAAAAGTATTTTTGAATCTATTTGGTAAGCAAGTTTCTACTTTAAATCTTTCTGTACATACCTACATCTATGAAGTATTCAACTAAATATTCTCAATAAATAGCAGATTTCTGATCATCTTATGAGGTTATAACTAAAAATGTAAAGACAGCTGTCAGTCATATTTCCCTTCATTTTTCAATCTCATGTTTCATTAAAAAATTTTTTTCAGTATATTTTATACTATAATTCAAAAGATTAACATTTCTCAAAGAATTTGAAAATATCAATGCATTATTTGTCTGATATCTTTTATATATATAAAATTCATTTGACTTTCCCAATCAAATGCATGCTATTATACTTTTATTTCTGTCCATAATAAAATTTGGAAACCAATGAAAATGAATTTATAGTGCTTGACATTAAGGCATCTTATTTTTATAAGGAAATTTCAAATTTCAAATTTGTTTTAAAATTTATATTATATATGTATATTTAAAATGTATATCTTTACAAAGACATAAACTATCTTTAATTGTGCTAGAATCAGAATGCAAAGTGTTATGTTGAACTTGAAGCAACTAAACTGAGTAAAAGAACATAGGGAAATTCAATAATCTTTTAGCAACAGAGGGTAAAAACCAAAAAGTCCTAGCAAAAGCATATATTATGGGAGTACTATCTATATTTAAAAATGGGGAAAAAAACCCTCTCACTTGAAGCATAACCAATATGGCGAACCAATGGACAATTAGTAGCTGATAAACAACTTCGATTGTTATAGCAATGGCAAAGCTTCAGAAATGGATTTATGAAGCAGGTTAATGCTGACAGACTTACTCTGAAGCTGAGGCTGCTGGAAGGAAAGGGGCTGTCCGAACACAAATGGACTGTGGACTAGGGAAGAGGGAGGTTTTGCAGCTTGATCAAAGATGGAAGGAGCTGGGAGATTGGGCCGTGACTGAATGGAATTCAGTATGGCACTCAGTTGGTCACCTGCAGTGGGCAAAACAGTCAAAACTACAACTTGTTATTTATCAACATCCAAAATGGTGGAATAAATGGTGTTGCACAATGCATAGATCAGGTTAATTATGGATTAAAACTTTGCCAATATAGATATCTATGTTAGTTGGCAACAATCAATATCAAAATATAGGGACCAACTTTTACAGTATAAAAAATAAATCCCAACCAAATTTCAAATAAGAACTCATTTTTGGCTTAATTATATTTAAATACTCAAATCTAAAGCAGATAAATGCTAATAAAAGAGAAAAGCAAATAATTTATGAAAAATCTTGGATCATCCATTCAATTTTTTATAAACATAGATACAAATAAGTTAATGAATGCTGCCTTTAATTTGGTGTTCATATATACCTATACTGCCCAACATGAAATACAATTCAAGCTGAATATGAATAAAAAATGTAATCCCACTTTTGAATAATTTTTATATGCATTGCTTATTCAAGATAGATATATTTATTCTACAGAAGTGTACAATTTTCACAGATGTTTATTCTACAGGGGTGTACAATTTTCAGTTTCTGTTAAGAAATTACTTTTAAGGTACTGAACTTACTGAGATTTAAAATAAATGTTGCCTTTAAAAAATTTTTATAACACTTACAAATTACTACTTTTTATTTTGTGAAGATTCTAGTGGCTACTGATGTCTTGAAAATACATAACCATGGCTAGTTAAAAACCAAAATGATTCATCATTTATGAATTCTGCAAACCATTAAGAAGGGAAAGTGAGCAATTTAATTTGAACAGTGTTCCTCAAGAATGGTTTATAAATGTCTTTAAAAACATATTGTATGTAGTATTTCTTTGTCCTGAAACTTACAACATTCAATCATAAATAAAAAAAGATCAAATAAAAATTCATACAATATATCAAAAATGGATCCTAAAGACTTTCTCCCATGTTTTCAAATTGTAATTCAATTTTGAAAATTAAAATCTCTACATTAACAATAAAGGATGGAATAGCAATGATATGAACACATTTCTAGGTTATTTACCTTACTGAGTTAGACAACAAAAGATTAGATTACATAAAGAATCCTTAAGAATTAAAATTTCATCTTAAGGAAATATACCGGAAAAAACTATAAGTTTAATTATATTATTATCAGTAGTTTAAAAGACAGAACTGTTATGGAGTGATTCAAAACATACAAATAAGTAATAAATGTGATTAAATGTATTCATCATGATAGTAGAAACATACATAATGAAGGTTATATTACACTTCAATCAATTTCTTTGCCAATTTTAAAATGCTATCAACCATTATCTATCAATGTCATATTTGTTTCCTGTTTTTGAGTACAATGCACTAAAATAGTGAATAATGGTTAATTTTCCTTTTTTACTTATCAAGTTATTTGGTACTTTAAAATAGTAACATTTGTTTAGAGAATAATAATCAAGTGTATTTTGAATGATCTAACTATTAGTATTGCTATTTAAAAGTTTTTAAAAAGATATATAATTTGAAATAAGACAGTTCTTTAAGATTAAATTAATGTACATATGATAGGAGTTAGTAAGAACTGAAATTTTTAATTGTAGCAGAAAGATGGCAAAAAGATAATAAAAGGAAAAAAAGACCTAAATATATTCTTATATAAATGTAAAATGGGACAGCTAAAGAAAGTATATTGTGGGTGATTATTCCCTAAAGTATCAGAAATGTTCAAAATGAAATCCTTGACTAGACTTGGACTACAAAAACATAAAGAGAAAAGCACTAGGAAATTGGCTTTATTATTTACTGAATGCTCAGCTGGTCTTAATTGGCTAAGAAAGCCAATTATACTAACATAGCATGGTACATTACAAGTACTGAATGAGATGGTCAAGTTTTTTCCCTCTTGTAATCTAGTCCTATGAATTAGTGTATTACTATGTTACAACTTTATTATTAAATTTTATAAGTCTACATAGCTCTGCTCTTTCTATTCATTACCCTGCTGGATTTCAGGTTAAGTGAGATGTAGAAGCAAGACAGAATAGATATTTATGTAAATTTAATCCAAATAATTGAACACATGAATTATGAAACATGTTTTGAATTATCTGTGTTTTTATCCTACTCTATTAATGTTCCTCTTTTACTCTATTATTTGATGGATTTTACTAATCCATCAAAAAAAAAAAGTTAATTTCTTTCTAAATAGCACCAGAAAAAACATATTACAATGTTAAGAGAGCTGAATCTGGAATTGAAGGACCTTGGTTCATATCTTGGTTTTGTCACTTATTCCCTTCATGACTTTGGGTAACTCATTTGATCTTTCTGGGCCTCAGGTTCCTCAAGTATAAAATGTGAGCACTGGAATAAGAAGACCATGAAGGTTTTTCTATTCCTAAATCTATGTCCTTTTGACTATAATGTAAACATACTATAGAGTAACAATAACATTAATAGCTAATACATAGCATTTAAGACTTTCAAGTGTTTTATTTTAACCTAAATGAACTAACCTAATTGCTAACATCTAAGAACTTTCTCTGTTACTGAAGAGCACCAACAAATGAAGCCAATTTATAATATTTTCCCTGTTTATGTATTAGGTTATAATTTTAGTTTTTAACTGATAGTTTAGGGAATATCTTTGTGCTTCAAAATGTACAACACCATTATCCTATTATTTCTTAAGCAAACAGATGAACAAAATTATGATTCCTTCTCGAAGTTCTACTGAGTCTCAAACTTCATATGTACAGAAAAATAGCAAAAATGCAAGCACCAAATAGTCTCAATGAATTTGTCTACTAACATTAATGTCTGCACACATTAAAGCATGGCCATTTGCACTGCCATCCAAATGGTAGTTTTAAATTTAAATATGCAAATTATAGTCTTAAGGGATTTAGTATTTTGAGAGATGAGGTACAACATAGAAATAACGTAGTTAGTTATGAAAATGAATTAAAAATCTGCTTTAAAATATTTTAATACTTACCTTTATTATTCCCAAGTCCATAATCAAATCCTTGGGCATTGTTACCTGCCCCTTTATTGAAAGCTTGTACTGAGAAGGGGCTTGGAGGAGGAGTTTGAGAATTTTGATCCAGAAGAACTTGTTCTAAAAGACAAGATATAGCTACAGAGTTAGACTCTCATTTGCAATCTGAAAATTTTTTTGTATTAATAAGAAAAAAATATCAAATTTTATGAAGTTCAGATTTGAAATGATAATACAAGTATTTACATTTTTATAACTTCTAATTTTTCATTAGGCAACCTTTACTGCTTGTAAAAAGGATTCCATTATCTTCATTTCTGAAGTGCAAAATGAAATCCAATAGTATGCTAGCTTTATAGTATTTATTGTAGTAGTATATATGGAAGTAATCCACACCATACACTCCATTATGATTTTTTTATTTTATGAACTATAAGCTATGTTTAATCACTTAATAGTGATTGAATTGATAACAGAATATCATAAGGCTTTTATGTTTAATGCATTAAACTAAATACACCTTGTAACAAAATTAATCCAATAACACGTCTATCAAATATTTTTTACATGACTAAAAGCTATACCCTTGGGTAAATCCAAGTAATTATTTGGATTCTAGCAAAGCCATAAATTGTTTAAAAGAAGTTGAAAAATAAAAAGGAACAATTTCTTTTTTCTTTTAATACATATATAATTTAATTAAAACATAGTATATATGAGACAGTCAATATGTGACAACTTTTGCATTTCTATTAAGAACTGGGGAAATATTCAGAACAATACATGACCCCTTTTTCGAATCTAACAGGGGAAACAAAGAACACACAAAGAGGAATACTAAATCCTCAAATGATATTATACCCTAGACTTTGGAATAGATATGAAAGAACAATTTCTAGAGGAAAAGAGATATGTTTATTCCATTACTAGTACATTATAAACAATGAACTATTTAAAATATATTTTTAAAAGGCAATGCCCTTTTAAATAGGAAATGGAACTTGGAGAGTGGCATAATATTTTTTTCCTACCTGTAATTTGGAATTCTGCTGTACCAGTGGTACTGTACGGTCTACCCCTTTACCAGCATTTGTAGACTTTTTTCAAAAAACCAATCCTAGTACTTCCCTTAGGCAAAATTCTTCAGTCTGAGATATTTCAGCAGTAGAAAGTTTCCTCTGGAAAACACCCATGAATAGTATCCTGAACGGAAAAGAAAGCATCGCCCTCACCCTCCAACCTCAGAATGGTCTAGTAGCAAGTAGTACAGATAAAAAGCTTGGCTCCTGGATTGGTACTGAAATATTTATGTTTTTTATGTTTTTAGGTAGTTAAAAGTCATCTATCAACCTCATCTGTAGAAATACAGTATTCAATGAAAGAAAATTTAAAAATATTTTTATAAATATTAATCTTTATTTTAAATAAAAGAATTAAAATGGTGGAAGTCAGAGGGCTCCCTTTGGAGTCAGCAAAGCCTACATTTAAGATTCACCTCTGATATGGTGGATGAGCAAATCATTTGAACTCTCAATGGCCCTACTTATCTCTCCAAGTCTCTAAACTATAAAAGGAAGAACTGTGGGTTTGTATCAACTGAGGAATTTTCTACATCAAAGGGTATGTACATGCATACACATATGATATATGTATGTTAAATGTTATGAATAACTATCATATTACTATTAGTGCAGCAGAAATATATATACGTATACATAATACAAAAATGTAGTAAAATTTTAATTTTTGTATATATATATATATGTATGTATACACATACATACATACACATATGTATGAAATAGTGATGGACAGAGTTCTGGGTCTGGAGTCAGGAACACCTGAGTTAAAAATTGGCTTTAGTTATGTGACCCTGAGCAAGTTGCAGAGCTTATCTGCTTTAATTTCCTTAAATGTAAAACAGGAATAATAACAGCATCTATTTACTAGGGTTGTTGTGAGGATTAAATGAGATAATATTTTAAAGTGTTTAGCACATAACAGAAAGTTAATACATACTTATTCCCTTCTCCTTTTGCCAGTCATGTACCAAATTCCATTCTGCCACAACTATGAAAGCAGTATTTTATCTACTTAACCAATGATGCCAATAGAAATGCTATTTCATAATACTCTGTAGGAAAACTTTAAACAGAACCACTTTTTAGAGTACAGTATATACATATGCACATTCATATAATACTTATTATATTTTATTATATATATTTATACATATTTATTATATTTATGTGTGAATGAGATTCTTATATTTTTATTTAGTACATTTTACAGGATGTCCAGTTTTATGCCTAAAAATAAGAGTTCAAAAGTTAACAAGCACAAACTGAATTCTAACTTGTTATTGATTTGTCTTATTTTTGTTACAATTCTGTGGTTTCAATTAAAGAGTCCCATCGCAATTTCTGAGATGGTCATTTATTGGAGCAAAGTTAAAAAAAAAAAAAAAAAAAAGGTTATTTTTTTCCCCCCCTGGAGCAATTGGGGGTTAAGTGACTTGCCCAGGGTCACATAGCTAGGAAGTGAAAAGTTAAAATCTTTGACAATGTAGTTTTGAATAAATGTTTGAGTTCAATCATTGCCATATAAAAACTAAAATTAAAACAGAAAATTTTGGCAGAAACATCAAAACATCACATAGTGATATGTTCCCTAGAAATATTTAATGGTTTTCAACTTGCCATTATAAAGGGCATTACAAAATCAACATTTTGTAAAATTTTTATCTGGCAATATCATGAATCTAAAAATCATTCTCTTATCTTCAGGACCATATTCAACTAATTGTAAAGTTCTGTTTATATAGCCAAGTTAACTTTAGCTGTTTTTACTTATATTTGAATATTTCTATCAAAAATTATTTGGAAGCTTTCATTTTTGAACATCTGAATGTATATTTCAATTGTATTCATTACTAGTTTTATTGCTATATCTTTTATACAGTAAACATAGCACTTGGGAGATCTAAAACTTTTAGAGATCTTTAATTAAAGATCTCTGTATTCATGACTGTATTCTTGATTTTCATTTAATTACCTAAAAAGAGTTATCATTTGGATCTATTACACTGAACAAGATCTTTTAAAAAATAAGCTACTTTGAAAGACCTATTCTAAGAATAATGTTTTCTGAATAAAACATCTCTGACCAAAGAAAATAAAGTTTTAAGACAAAGTTCTTTAACAGTGTTTTATGTCACAAGCCTAAGGTCTAGGGCTTGTCAAGAAACTACCTGAAATCTTTAATATCTATAAAAATGTCTATGCTCTCATTTTAGACAGGAATTAATGAATAATATTCTTGGTATTTCATTAATAACAATGAATCAGTAGTGGTAAATCTCTTTGGTAAAGTGGTGGTAAACTTCTTGAACTGGAAAGCAGGAATATGCAGGGTAAAAAAAGACTTGAAGGTTTTTTTGCCTCAAAAAAAAAAAAAAAAAGCTTTGGAAACTGGAGAAAAATATAAAAACCAGTGATTTACAAGTCTAAATTAATTTTACTTTCTGAAAATATAAAAACAATAAAATAAGTAATTACAACAAAACTCCCAGGCCAAATTTTCTGTGAATAAGTGATAGTTCAATCCTTAAGCATTCTGCTTCTAGGCAGGTGATTATTGCATATTTCAAAGAGGTGAGGTATCACACTTGATAAAGTGCTCATACTTAAGTCAGAGGACTTGAATATGACTTGTTTTGTTAATAATGACCTTTGTCACCCTAGATGTACTCAACCTCTCCCAGTTTGAACTTCCTAATCTATAAAGGGGAGGAGCTGGACTTGATGGCCTTTGAAAGCTCTTACAGCTTTAAATGTATGAATTTACAGCTGTATGAACTCTCATTGTTATGACAGGAACATAGAAATCTTAAGATAATAAGCTGTCAAACTGGTAGATCTTTTGGGTGATTATGAAGTCATTACAAGAGGTCCATATATCTATATGGACTGAATAAGCCATGTATTAGACAGGTATATGTATATATGTATGCATATATACAGAAATATAATGTACATTATATATGTATGCATATATTATTACTTTTTCCAAAAAATGTGGATGCTATTAATAACATAAAAGCATATTGTAGGATGTGAGAAAATATAACATACTGCTATAATATAGTCAGTAACATTTTCTGATGTTAAAATACTCTTCTTTGCTTAAAGTCTTTTCTTTTTCCCCAGGAGGATACTTCTTGTAAATCCAAGGATGATGGTAGAATGGTATCAGGAAATACTGTGGTGTTAAAACAAAAGTCCTCACTTGAGGGCTCTTCAGGAGATGCTATGTAAGCACAGGGTTATCTATCCTGAAGTCAGGCTTAAAGATTAGGTACTGCTTAGCAGCATTTGATAACCATTTATAGTCCTGTCATTCATAAGCTTGTTCAAATCTGTTTTTGAAATATTTATTTTTTTATCTGGACCAATTCTTGAAATGAAGAACTCCTTACATTTATTATTCAATGGAGAAAGTATTACTTCCTTTTATTTACGTTATACTCATTCCACTCAATTTAAAAGAATATAGATTTATCTTAGTAGCTGGGAGTTTTGTGAAAATCAGATTTTCCTAAATCTGTATCATTCATGATTTAATAGATTCTTATGACTTTTATAAGCATTTATTTTTCTGGTCTATTTTCTTTTTTAAATTATCTCTATAGGGCTACCTCCTCACATTTCTGGCCACCATATATTTGTCCTCTGAATCTCCAAATATATCTATTGTTAGAAATAGCAATCAGAGTAACATTATACATTGTAGTCCAAATGGACATGTACCATATTAAGAGCAGAAGATTTTGTTTTCATTCTGGTATGCTTTTCTTTTCTTTTTTCTTTTTTGGCAATTGGGGTTAAGTAACTTGCCCAGGGTCACACATCTAGGATGCGTTAAATGTCTGAGTCCAAATTTGAACTCAGGTCCTCCTGACTTCAGGGCTGGTGCTCTATTCACTGCACCACCTAGCTGTCCCTATTTATTCTGGTATACTTTTGCCTATCTCCCAGCTGAAAGTGATTTCCTTCTTCTCAAAGTTTAGTAAAATACTTTGGATCTTTCCTTTCTCCTTATCATAGTTTACTCTGCATCTAATCTATTTGTGCCCATGACCTTTAATGTGAAACCTTTTCAAAAACTTTTGGAAGACTAACTAAGAACATATTTGCTTTTATCTCATTTTAGAAAAGTAACATGAGAGAGCACTGGATATGGACACAGGAGATATGGGTTTAAAGCCTGCTTCAGACACCTATAAGCTAGGTATCCTTGGGTAAATCTATGTTTCAGAAATTCACTTTATTCATTTGTAAAATAGGGCTAATGATATTTATACTATTTATGTCACAATCTATGCAAACCTGAAGCACTAAGCATTAGTTATTATTAAATACCTATTTAAATCCTGAAGGAATTCCTGAAGCATGATTTCACCTTGTAGAAAGGTTCCCCTATAGTCAATTATTGTATTATGGAATATTAAACACAAGCAGATAAAAAATTGTGATTTTTGTTACTGTAGAGATCTGGTATGAGAATCCTCTGCAATGACAAAGATTGTAACCTATGACTTCTCTGATAATTCCAGGTCATTACTAGAGGAAAACTGGGGTTAAAGGACTTGCTCAGAGTCTCATAGCTATTAAGTGGCAGAAGCTTTGAATCCAAATCTTCCTAATTTTAAGCTCAGTACTCTATTCAGAAGACACATTGTTTAAACTGACTTTTATATATTTTTAAAGACATAGTATCAATTGGGGTACTTTTTGTTAACTTATCCCAACAACTGTAGTGATTAATAAAAATTATTAATAGTTTATTTGTTATATTTGAAATGAACAAAACAGAACTGTTTTTAAAATCAGAGAATTTTCCCCTTGCCGTTATCACAAATTACTGATTTTTTAAATTAAACTCAAATGACTCTTCTTTGGTTTCAGTAGTGGTATAGACAAAATTATAATTTTTCATTAAAATAAAACATGTTAAAAGTTCCCTATAGGTAAAAATAGGTAGAAATTCTTTTTTCTAATATAAATGGACAGAATATAACTGCACAGTTGGCATTTTGGTAAAAGCAATGCAACAAGGAGAGACACGTTTTAAGAAATAGAGCATGAACAAGTTGATTTGAATCGTTCAGTCTAAATGATACCTTTTGCTGCATTTCTTATATGTGGACGCCTTAGTTTTTCTTGCTTTATTATTGTGGTGAAAAAAAAGGCAGTCATTTAATATCATCAGATCACTGATTTCAAGAAGCAATTCTAAAGTAGATCATATTTACTCAAAAGTTATTCTTTAAGAGAAAATTAAATCAAATGAAATTGCCTGGGAGAAGTACTGCGATTGGTGGTTTGAAAACTGAACTTCCATCTAGTAATAGAAAGAATAAAACCTATAGCCCTGGACTGGTACAAAAGAATAAATCAGATAAAATTATTACTTATAAAATACACATTAAGTTAGAAATTAATAATTTAAAATCTTTTCAGTTTTCTTTTTTTCTTTCATTATTTTGGTTTATTCTTTTCTTTTCTTTCTTTCTTTTTTTTTTTTTTTGATATTTTGATTCTCCAATTACTTAAAAGGCAACCATTATTAGTAGATATTTAATCTCCCCATTTTAGAATATATTTTAAAAAAATTAAAACATATAAAACCACTTATAAAAAAATTTATACTCTATAATTATTTGAATCAAATTTAAAATAACTTGCCATCTTCATGTCGGAGGTACTGATTGCCGCCTCTGTCTCTAGCTAAGGACCATGCTTCTCCTTCATCACTCTCACAGAACTCCACCATGCTGTTCTTATCCAGCTGAACCCATGTACCTTCAGAATTGGTTACCTGGTGTACACACACAAAAAGCATGGTTGACTTTTTATCTTTCAAGAAAACTGAGTGCTGATAGCCAGTAAAATGCTGCAGCAGTGTAATAATTCCAATTAACTTCTGTCACAAAATAACAAGTTTCTGAAATTAAGGCCACAGCCTGAGGTAACACAAAATCATCTTCATTAAAAATTTCCTAAAATATTATATTGATTTATGACTTTAGATTAAGAAAAGCCAAAAAACCCAAATCTATCTTGAACTGTAAAGATAATTCTGAATTTAAGACTTTTAGCACGTAATGTGTATGCTTTCTTTGGCATGTGAAATGTCATAACATAACGCCTATTGTTTAGCATGTATATTAGGAGGACTTTTATCTTTATTAAAGATTCCTGACGCTTTTTAAGAAATAGCATGACACACTACATCTTCAAGCCCATTTGAAGAGACAAATGCCAGCTTAAGAAAACTAGTTATTGTATTCACTCAGGGACTTCAAACAGATGAATGGGTACAAAGAGACAGGTCCCCCTTCTGCACTTGGTCATATCACTGGAAACTTGAAAAGTATTACTTCATCAAGTTAAACAAAGATTTACAATGATATAATTAATTTAAACTGTTAATTTACAGCAGTACATTTTAAATACTGAAAAAAACAACAGGTGAATAGTGATGATTTTTACATAAAATAGCCACTTTATTAGTATAGATATTGATCTCACTAGGGCAATTATGAAGAAAAAATAAGATTACAAAAGAAAACAAAGTTACATTAGCATTTCTAGTACAAGTCAAGATCAAAATATGAACATTTGCATTTAAAAACCTGGGATGAAAATGCCAACCTTTTGAAGGAGGTGAAGCTTTTGCTGAATTATATTATAACGGATATCTAAGAAGTCATGAAGCTACAAGAAATCATACCTCTCCCACTGCCTTGACTTTGTTTCCCAGAACTAACATTCCAATTGGGATACCTCTAAGGTTAGGGCAGCTTCTGATGTTGTGACCTGATGGTCCCGTCTTCACTACCTTATACATTCCTGGCCCACCTCGGAGGAATGGCATATCTTGTTCTTGCATGACTGATTCTTGAGGGCAGCGGGAATTCAAATCTTTGAAAAAGTCCTCAGTATTAGACTTGGTCTCCTAAAAATTTGAAAACAAGAACAAAATAAAACTAAACCTATGACACCTTTACATAATTTAAAATGAGAACTTTATCCAAGTCTAGTAAAAAGAAAATTTTATACTGTATCAAAATGACAAAATTTTAAACCATATGTATAGATGTTATATTGGCTTCTGATAAATAAAATGAACTTTCTCTTCTCTCATGGAGAGGCTTTAAAATTGGAGTTGAAAACAAAAGGAACAACCCAGCAATATGTACGAATAGAGCTATTAAGAAGAGGGAACAGTGAAGGGTTTGGAATTTAAATTCTAGTAATAATGATGGACAGATTGTTTTTCTAGTAACATTAAAGTGATTACCCTAACAAAAGGAAATTGTAAAAAGAAATGGACAGAGCAATAGAGTTTGTTTTCTTAAAAAGCAATATTCAACATTTTCCCAGAGGAAGAAAAAGATCAAAGAAGCTTTTTCCTAAGGGTTTATAAGTGATAAAAGTAAAGAAAACATAACTTTGGGGAACTGGTAGAATATACATTTTAATTTTTAAAATATCCAACATTAAAAAAATATCCAACATTAAAGGTTTAAGAATATTAACAAGTTCTTGCAAACAAATCACATGAGAAGATACTAATTGTAACTTTCACTTTTAAATATGCTACAATTATTTGTAGCAGAAAGGTCAATGCTTTTTCTGCAATGTCTTTATAACTGTTAAATCATTGACTTATAGAAATGTATTTTCATAATAGCAATGTTGGGAAGGTCCAGAACTTCATTATTTTCCATTTCCCAATTGAAAATTAGTTATCAAGAAAAATCATGAAGTAACCAAAGATTTTTTTCCACTGAGATAAATGGGGAAAAAGCCTAAATACACATCCCCACCCATACCTACACACTTTGCTGGAATTATACCATGAAAGTTATTTAGCAACTTATACTTGCTTTACCAAAGGAAATAGTTGCTGTTTTGAAGGGTCATGACCACAGTCTTTACATATATATGCATGTTATATTAAAATAACCTTGTATTTTTACCACAAGTAATTAAAACAGACATAAGGATTTTTTTTCTTACCAAGTGCTATAGAATAACATGGAGATCAACATGACAAGGCTTCTATAAACTAGAGTAATTGTTACACTTGTTTGCTGCACAGTAAAAAATCTTTTATAGCAAAAATACCAAAACTAAAACCAAAAACAACTAAAAAACAAACTAGACACACATTGTGTGATTTTAAAAAGTAAATGGATTATTATATAGTGAAAGATGACTTCAATTCAAGCAATCTGTGAAAATGGGAATTTTTGTTGAGTTTAGATATTTTAATCATTCAGATAAGACTTGAAATATTTAATATTCTAAAAAAGTGTTTTGTAAAACTAATTAAGGTTTTAAGTGTCAACTGTATTAAAACAGGAAAATATATCATGTAAATAATTTGTAAATTTGCATTTATTGTACTCACTAAACCATATTTACATAGAATTTTCTTTTTTATGTTTCCCCAAAGTGCTATATAGGCTAAATTAAAAGATATAAATTACATGGAAGCAAATATTTTCAACATTTGCTTTAGTTTAGATTGTGTGTGTGTGTGTATGTGTGTGTGTGTAGGGGGCAAGATCTTTGATATTTCATCAAGGTGGAGAGGTTCCAGGAGGAAATTTATTTTACCAATGCAGACTGGCACCTTCTTTACCAGTTAAGAGTCTTAGAGTTCTATAGCTCCACTAAAAACTTAAATAGCTTTTCCATAACCACATAGTCAATATATGTCAGAGGAAAGATTTGAACCCAGACTCCAAAGATGAGCTTTCTATCTACTATAATTCAATACCAATGTAAGATACAGAATACAAAAATTTACTAAATATATTTATATGCACTTAAGAGTTAAGTCCATATACATTTTGGAAATTTGCAAGGTTTGGATTTTCATTCTAAGATACACAACACATGCACACAACACACTAAATTGCACTCCAATCAAACAATATTTCCTGCTAAACATTTTCAAATGGGCATTTAACAAAAAGACCAGTTGTAAATTCAAAAACTAAGTCATTTTTAGCATTTTTAGCTGTGTGACTCAGAGCAAGATACTTCTCTTAATATTTCATTTCCACATCTGTAAAAACAGGGTTAAAATTAGTGCTTATGGGCAGCTAGATGGCACAGTAGATAGAGCACCAGCCCTGAAGTCAGGAGGACTTGAGTTCAAATGTGGTCTTAGACACTTAACATTCCCTAGCTGTGTGACCCTGGGCAAGTTACTTAACCCCAATTGCCTCAGCAAAAAGCAAAAAGCAAAAAAAAAAAAAAAATTAGTTCCTACCTCAGAGGATTATTGAAAGGATAAAATAAAATAACATGTGAAGCACTTTGCCAATCTGAAAGTGCTATGTAATTGCTACATATTAGAGTAAGGCTTCACATGAAATAAAAAGTAAATCTATGTATTTTTAAGATGGATGTGATAAAAACAAAAAACAAAAAATTCTTTTCCGATGTTAAATAAAAATTATTTCAGAAGAAATTATAATGGTCTATCCAATATACAATTAGAATTAGTATGGGAAGGGAAAGTGCATGATATAAAGTATTTAAAATGGAAACTGATATATGTATATCAAAAATTTTTCCAGACATTTATCAAAATATAATTTTAAATATTTATTAAGTGAAGAAACCAATTTTTGTGCTATCTTTTCTATTATTCAAGATTGGAGAAAAACATTTTGACTGTGCAGTATTCTATTTAGCAGAGTGATATGAATTTGAGTTTTTCTTCTTTTTCCTGACCAGGTATTCAAGTGGAAGTGCAAATGAGCAATGAAAATGATCAAATAGTCAATACAAGGAGAAGGAAGAGACATATCTGAATACTATGAATCATATAATCAATTACTTGCCTAAATTAAGACTTGCCTAAATTTTTTTAAGTTATAAAATTTCATGAAATATAAAATTTAAATTATTACATGTAGAGTATAAAAGTTTAAAGAAAATGAAAAACTAGTTTTCTTAATTATAGGTTTATATTAAAAGTTTATTTTCTATTAAAATATTAAATATAGGTTTCAAAAACTAGATTGTAATATGTTACACATGCTTAAAGCTGAAGATACAGCATGACTGCACCTGACAGTTAACTCACCTGGGGAAAAAAAGCTTTAGAAGTCCATGAAAAAACGTCCAAATCCCTGACTCCTTGGCTAGCATTAAAGATATTCTGAGCAATAAAGTTTAAGAAAGACATATCAACAAAGAAAGGGTACAGGATATCATCTCCAGAAGATGCTAGAAATAGTACAACATTTTCTCCATGCTAGCACTCACAAATAGTATTTTACTAAAGGGAAAGTGATTTTCCTTTAAATGAAGACACCTGAGCCCAACAATCAATTAAAAAGTATTAGCTAAATAAAATATTATGTCAAAAGCTCTCTATAGATGTAGTGTGCCATGCCATTTACAGAAAGCAAGACCCAGACATTATATAAGGTCTATTAGTGTATGAAGAACATATTCATTTACAAAAGAAGCATCTTTTCTAGTGCAAGCCAACTTTGTTTTATGACAGAAGTCTGTTATTTTGTAAAAACAATGAGCAATCTGTAGACAGTATAAATAATAATAAAACAATTATTATAGACAACAGAATCTAGTAAATGGGAATTTTTGGACATTACCTAGTTGAAAAGATAGAAGGCAAAAAATAAATAAATAAAAGAAAAACAGGGTCATTTATCCCTTTTCTCCAAATTAAAAAAAAAAACAATTATTAGTGATTTTTTGTTATCACCAAATTGATCAATAAAGCTCAACGAAATAGACATGTCCTTTTTTTTTTTTTTTGAGGATGTGACTTTTTCTATAGGTAGAAAGTGGTTCAAATGTTGAAAGTTTCCTTAAAATTATTTGCTTTCAACAACGTCAGCTTCTTAAAAACATTTTCATAAAATTAATGAACTTTTAAAATATTTTTTGTAGCTGGATCATACTTGCACTGTATGAATTTGCTCTGAAACTCACGTTTTTCCATAAAAAGCAAAGTGTATATAACTTCACAGTATAAGTAGGTGATGAAATGAAGTTTTCTTGGCAAAAAGAAGTAATATACAAAATATAAATATATAAAAAAATCCACCCTTAAACCATTGTCATCCAAAGTTTTAACTAGTAACAATAAAAACACTCAAATTCCAAATCAGTAAAATCATGTAAGTCCTTTAGTAACATTTACAGCTTTTTCTAAATATTTTCTACACATGTACATTCTGTACATTCTATATATTTATTATGCATTTAAATAATACATAATGAGAAACAGATGATGCAAATAAAGTAAAAAGTAAAATTTTGGGAATGCACTCTTTATAAAGACACAGAGTGCATAAAATGACATAATTAATTGGGTAGTAAATAGATGCCATTTTAACTTGAGAAGCAGTAAAACTGCAATGCAAAGTCATCTGAAATAGTACTTTATAAAAACTTTTAAGTCAGGGGCAGCTAGGTGGCGCAGTGAATAGAGCACCAGCCCTGAAGTCAGGAGGACCTGAGTTCAAATCCGGTCTCAGACACGTAACAGCTGTGTGACCCTGGGCAAGTCACTTAACCCCAATTGCCTCAGCAAAAAAAAAAAAAAAAAACCAAAAAACAAACTTTTAGGTCTATGCTGGTTAACTTCATTTTTGTTCTTATTTTGAGGGATATTATCTATAACACATTAATAACTGTTACCATACATATTTGTCTGCTAGCCTATACTTCTTTACCCTGCAACATATAACATTTATGCAGACATTTCAGGCATAAAACAATTTCCTGCAGTTCTTTTGCAAGCAATCATTTTTTTGTTGTTGTTGTTAATAGCTATTTGTGAAAAGCAATGCAGATGAAATTAGCAGGAAAAAAGGCAATAGGGTGATAGTGGTATACTAATATATAAAGCTTATACCTTTTTTTTTTCAAAAAAAAAACATTCTTTTTATGTTGTATAAAATGTACAAATAACAGTTGAAGATAAATACAATACTTAAAATTTGTGATCATAAATTGTGGTTCAAACTCTTAATTTAAAAGGTAAAAAAAAAATTAACCAGAAAATGAATTTTACTAATATGTAAATCTTCTTAACCTTTGTAATAAAACTGATCAGTATATCTATTCTATACTCATTTACCAAATGAAAATTACTTAGGAAAAAAGGAATTTCCAAACTGAAAGACATTTCAGGAAGCAATAAAACAAGCCTTTGCATTAAGGAAATAGAGTTTGAAAACAACAGATTATAGTATTCTTGAATGTTTAATAAAAGAAAGTCTTGGCTTTAGGGATATGGAATATTAATGTATAATTTTGACCTAAAAAAAAACAACCCTAAATTCTCAACATAATGTTTGCAAATTTGTTTTTTTAATGTTATATAACTGATTAAACTGATTGATAACAGCATTACATATACTCCACACAATGACACATTTCTCTTTGAAAAAGCTGTTGTGATAGCCAACAAAAATCCCTGACAAAATTTTTAAATAAACTAAAAGCACATTAGAAATGACATCCAATAATATTATCACTATATAACAATTTATTAATCCATAGACTAAACTACTTGTTGAAGGCAAAGCTAAGCCCAATAAACCAATGAAAAAAAGGAAGCCCAGAGAAATTTTATTTCAGTGTTTGAGTACAGAAAAAAGGAAACAATAAAGTGCCAAATCTCACATTTATTAAGAATTTCACCCAAAAGCTGCATAACCACAGAATTGTAAAGACAAAGTGTGCATCCACAACAGAATACTAAAACATTTTAAGTTACATCTTAATCTCTGTCCTTAAAGGATATATAAATTTATGATATAGTAAAAAGAGGGCTAGATCTGTTATTAAAAAACATGGATAAATACTTTTTTGCTTACTACCTGTGTGACTTTGGGACAATCACTTTAGCTTCTTTGGGTCTCAGGTTTTGTTTTGTTTTGTTATGTTTTTTTGTTTGTTTTTTTTTTTTATGTGTAAGAGGGGGTTGAGGCAAATGATCTCTAAGGTCCTTTACAAATCCATATTATATGTTAAAAAAGTTCCCCCATTAAGTTCTACCTACTAGGCTATGCAAGGATCAATGTTAAAAAATTATCCCTGCATATGTTTTGAACATAAAAAGCTTTAAAAATAAAATAAAATAAAATTTTACCTACCCTTGTGTGTTTTGAAAGTAATCCATAGCTTTCAAAACATAAACGTAGCATAGTGCTTTGCACACAATAAATGCTTCATAAATATGTGCTGAATTTAGTATCTTATGGCAATCAAGCAACCAACAAGTCTGTAAATATTTATTTTTAATCATTAATGTATTAAACTATTGAATCTATCTCATAGTTCTTCCATGTGTTTATAGACAAACATGTGTGGTCTGTGTGTACACACAAATATATGTCTGTATCATTCTTGTTCTCTCATTTCTGGGAAGAATGAGATTATGTTGAGTATGGATACTCAAATATTTGTAAATAGTGATAATTAAGAGTTTAATAAAATTGACCACTTTGGTTTAGTACTTTAAAAATATTAACTCTGAATCTCCCATTGATTGAATTAGATAGTCAATTCTGTTAAAACAGTAATTAACTTATTAATTAAATATATATATCGAGTTCTAGCTATGTGTAAGTCACTGTGCTGGGTGCTATGAAAGGTACTATACATTCCTCCCAACAACCAAGAATTAACAGTATAGTAAGGATGACAAGGCATGTTTATATCATTCTAAAAATATAACATTGCTAATTATATGTGTGTGTATTTGTGCATATTTATGTAATTTAGATTTGAAAAATACTATTAAATTACAATTTTTCTTTAATTTTTCCTTAAATGTAAACTTACTGGTAAAAATCTAGTAACAATCTGTTAAAAACAGTATAGATTAAATCAAATTATTTTTAAGCACTTACACTATGGCAAGCACTGTGTAATTAGCAAAGTGGGAGAATAGTCTAAAAAGTACACAGAAATACAACTCTGAATCTGGCGGGGTCCTTGCTCTTCATGCCACACACTTCCTGTATAGGATAATTTTAAATCATGTCTCCATTCTGACACATTCAGAAGTGTTAATTTGCCTATTTGTAATTTCCTCCCCTATTTTACACACAATGGAAATCTGGCGTATACACATTTAAAACAGAAAGGACAAACTGGATAGTACTTTAGCAACTATTTAATCTAGGCAACTAGGTGGTGTAACAGTTGGAGTACTAGAATTAGAATTTGGAGGACCCAAATTCAAATCATGATTCTGACATTTACTTTCTATATGATCCTGGTCAAATCACTTAACCTCATTTAGCTATGGTTACCCCTTCAGTAAAATGGGAACAATAAAAGCACATAACTCAAAGGTTTATTATGAGGAGCAAATGGAATAACATATGTAAAATACTTTGCAAACCTCAAAGCACTATATAAATGTTAGTTATTATCTAACAGATGAGCGGGGAAAAGGCCCCAGATAAATTTAGTGATTAGTTAATTTTATAAGTAAATGAGTAGAATTTAGATTTGAAGAATCCCAGACTACAATTCTTTCTTTCTTTCTAAAGCTACATTACTATCATTAAACAGATTCACTGTCAAGATTTTATTTTATTTATTTATTTATTTATTTATTTTGCTTTTTGCTGAGGCAATTGGGGTTAAGTGACTTGCCCAAGGTCACACAGTTAGGATGTGTTAAGTGTCTGAGGCCAGATTTGAACTCAGGTCTTCCTGACTTCAGGGCTGGTACTCTATCCACTGCGTCACCTAGCTGCCCCACTGTCAAGATTTTAGAAAAGCTCATGATTAGAATTTATTTTAATATAATTTATTGCAACTTGATTAGCAAAGTATGATTACTATAGTACCCTTTAAGAAAGAATTCTATTATATTCAAAAAAGATTAATAACAGCATCAAAGAAAAGAATCCAAATATTATAAATTCTCAATTATCCATAGAAATGGAGAAGATATAGTAAGTACAAATATGAATTATATATGTATATGTATTTATACATATATAAATATATATAAACACACTATATGTTAATAAAAAAGTTTGTATAAAAATTATTTATAGGATATTTGGTTTGGGAATGCAGTAGGTAATGTCTTTTACGGTGTATTACCAAAACTAATTTTATTCCTGCTTATTTTTTTGTCTCTAAATGAAAAATTTCCCATTTCAAGAGTGATGTTTCTTCAGAAAATTTTATATTTCTTCATTATCAGGAAAAAACTTCTTGTAGTTATGAAAGGGCCCTTCCTGTGTAAAAGATATAATCTAGACATGTTAAAACACTGAGAGGTTAAGTGAAATGCCTAGGGTCACTGGCAAGCATTGAACCTTGCCTCCTAGGTCACTTTCCTATTAAATAAACTGTTCTGCTTTTGTAATCTTCAAATTATTGTCTATGTATTAGCAAATGTTTTTATTTTTTCAAATATTATAAAATTTGACTTTAATTTAGAGGAAGCTAGGAAATATATTTAAAACTAATATTCATTTTACTATCAATTTTCAAAACCCTGTCTAGTTGTCACTAGAATTTTCAAAAAAATTAGCAAGGATCATCTTATCCAAAATTCTAAGGATAATGAAAAAAAAAAAATTGGCTAACATCTTCAAAAAATGCCTACAATAGATTTTTTTTTTGCTTTTTTTTTTTTTTTTTGCTGAGGCAATTGGGGTTAAGTGACTTGCCCAAGGTCACACAGCTAGGGAATGTTAAGTGTCTGAGACCAGATTTAAACCCAGGTCCTCCTGAGTTCAGGGCTGGTGCTCTATCCACTGCGCCACCTAGCTGCCCCTTACAATAGATTTTTTAAAAAAATAATTGCACATTCAAATTTTAATATGTTGTATATCTGCTACTGTGAAGCAAAATCGTTCCAAACGCTGAAATCAAAATTTCAGCCACTATAACTTGGTATTACCCACAATCAATCTGCTCTCTATTTTCACAATTCCTAAATTTTCTCCTTTCTTTTTCAATTTCCAAGTGCAGACACATATCTGAGAGTGACAAAAAGAGATCATTTACCAGTGTAAATATTTTGATTTTTAAAATTTTGTTTTCCACATTAATTCTAATTCTAGTATTAGATCCATATTAAGGATCTCACCATTAATTTTTAACATAATTTTTTTTAGCATAGTCCATACAAAACTCATTAGAAATTCTTTAACTCAGTAGGCAAACTTAAACACCTATAATATAAGTTCTATATGCTATTGTGAAAATAGTACAAATGATAAGTAGGAAAAAAAGTCACTTAAAATGGCTTAGTTTAGCACAGATTTACTTTCTCAAACTAGATATTAATGTATTAATTAAGAGAAGTTTGTGCTAGCTTCACACATAAGTAGTATTCATATAAGTTTTTCACTGAACTGAAACAATTTTCACAGAATTTGTCCAAAGATCCACAACTGTGGTATCTACAGAAGATGATTTTACCAAAAGCTATTCAAATTACTCCAAAGATATAGGATTTAGATAAAATAAAATGTATTGTCTCCTAAAACTAAAGCCAGTATTGTGTCTTTACTTTCTACAGAAGCAAGTGAATTCATTTTAAGACAAAGAAAAAAATTTACACGAAACACAAAGATGAGTTATAAACTATCAATATATATATAAAAAAAGTGCAATTTAGTGGGAAAACTCTAGAAGTGTAAATAATTTGCTTTTATAAATTTTAGTTTGAAGTTCAATTCAAATAATGGTACAAATGAAAAAGGAAAAACAAATATTTAATCAATTTTTCCAACTCCACTACAGAATTTAATGGTCTTGTTTTTTTCCTTGTTTCTTTTAGAGAAAACTCTACCACCTTTAGGCAAAATCCCTCAAGAGTTTAAGCATCTATAAAGTATTAGTTATTAAATTAAGTTGTGATTTACCTCAGAACTGTAAAATTGTAGCCTTAATTAAAGAAAGCCCTGTAATGGGGACAAAGTGTACCTCTAACATTTTTCAAAGCCACCTCTTACTTACGTCAACAGGGACCAGAAGGCTCTTGCCAAGATGCTGGTTAAAAGAGAGGCACCAGGCTTCAGTGTAGCCATTCATGTTAGGAACATACTTCTTTATTGTCTCATCATTCAGTCTCAGCCATACACCATCATCATTGTGGATCTATGGGAAACAAGCAATAAAAACGAGCCATGCCCTCCTGTAACTGCAATGAGTGTAGCAAGGACTTAAAAAAGACTGGAAAGCAAGTAGACAATGATAGATATGGAAAGTAAGCAATTAGCTCGTGGAAAAAAAAGACTGTAAGAATCTATGACTGTGGGAGGGTTGGGAAAGAAACCACAAAGGATGTTCAAGCATGATAATTGATACAATGCAATTATGAAAATAATTTCTACTAGTTAGTAAAAATATCAAGAACATAGAACATTTTAGAATGAGGAATTAGATCTTTGCCCAAAGATGTAAACAATTATCTTGTTTTGCTAAAAACACACACACACAAAAACAAAACAAAACAAAACAAAACAAAAAAAAACACTCCATGGAATTACAGTAAGAGAACACATATCTTGGAATAAACCAGAAAATACATCTTGGAAAAAATACAACATTTCAAAGACTGAAGAAAAATAGCACACCTTTTTAATCATTTCACATTCTCTCTTTCTGTCTCTATTTACATATACATATATATGCCAATTATTTTCTCTCCATATAACCCATATAACCTGTCAAAATAACCATTACCTGTTTATAGTCTCATATATTTTCATAATGTTAAATAAAAATTACATTTGTGAGACTGAATAAACAAATATATCACCATTCAAAATAACCTAGATTTTTATGTACAGTAGCTTTAATTATATTAATTAAATAGAAAAATCAGAAAACTTATTTTTTCATTGAAATTATGAGCAATTAAAGTCAAAATTCAAATTCACATGACAAAATTTCTTTATAAATTACCTCATCAATAAAAGTGATGGTTCCATTGACTTTTACTATGCCTATCTGTTCACTCTGAAGGGAAGGGTGGCTACGGATACGGAGCCCTGCACTGTCCTTGGCCACAAATTTTCGAACCTGAGAGAAGCAAAGATAGATAATAAAGGAGGAAGTAAACTTAAAATAGAGTTGTTGCAAGTAAGAGGAAACAAAATAAATGGATGTTGAAAATGCTCTGTTATTGAGAAAAAAAATTTCAGAAATATTTGTAGCAGAAATGTATAATTTTCCTTGAAAACATGCTTCTTGAAATCTGCCATTTTTATACATAATGACACAAAATTCTATTTGGATATTACTTAAATTTCAAATAAGAAATAGAAAAACCGAATACTTTGGACTGTGCTGGAAGGCTGAGCACTTGAAAAAATCTGGCAGTATTGCTCCTTTGCTCAGAGATCTTCAGGGTTCCTAATTGCTTACAGTGCAAGCACAAACCCCTTGTTTCCCGCTGAAGCCCTCCAGACTCTGGCACTACTTTCTGTTGGCATTTGTATCCAACACTGCTTCACACCACTCTCCCTCTCCCCAAGCAAACTGGACTAGTCTGTTCCTGATGCAGCCTAGAATATTTCTTGCCTTTATCATGATGCCTCATAGATTCAGGAGGTATTCTACCTCCCTCTTCATAGTTTCAACAAACTTTCTGAATGGTTTGCAACTTATTCTATAAAATTCAACTCAAGAAATCTTCCCCACTACACCATATCTCTGATGACCTTCTCCCTTGAACTTCACAGAACACTTTGCCATGTAACTTCCTAAGGAACTTATATATAATTTCATATTATACTTATCTGATATTCACTTTATGCCAAGTGGACACACATTACATGGTATCTAACTTTCCATCTTCCTTCATAGCTAGCATACTACTCTGGAAAGAATAGAGTTTAAGAAATATTTGCTGAATTATATTAAATAATAATTAAATGTTATGATATCAGTAAATTAGGTCAGTTACTAAAGACTAGTTATTTGAAATTTATGTCCTTTAGCTATTATTTTAAAAGGAGCATTTTTCTCTTATAATATGCTATGAAGTCACTGTGATTTTTATTTAACTCTATTCTAACCTTATTTGGCTGAGGTTCAGCCTTTGGTTTGATCAATTGAGTTCCAGGTGGGATCATTCCTTTTGGTGGATCTTTCACTTTCACTTCTAAGCCAGCATCTTTAACAAAAAGAAACAACAAAAGTTGTAACATTAAAGAAAAATGCATTATGAATATCTGATAGAAAATGATGTACAATGGACAAAAATTAAAGATCTATACATAATGATTGATGTTTATACTGTGAGTAACAGAATGATCAAGAGGGGGAAAATGACATCAGTGGTGCTTTGAAAATGTTATTCATTGAAAAATCTCTATTACTAGAATATAAAATAAAATGAAAATAGTAAAGTGTTAAATTAAAAACTTATTTCATAAAATTACAGAATAAAAAAGTTGTAAGGGGCACTGGATGCAATTTTGTCTAGCCTGCAACTAAGAGTTTAACAACATCCCTGACAAGTGGCAATGTTATCCATTTGAAAATGTTCAGTGGGGCCTGAAAACATGGAGTTTGTTGATACCCTTCAACAAATGTGGCACTCAGAACACAGTACTCGAGATGAGATGTGATCAGGGTATATAGAAGTTAACTATCACCTCCCTTGTTCTGGGAATTATCAATCAGCCAATCAATACATACTTAGTAAGTGCCTACTATGAGTGAGGCACTATGCTAATGCTATAGATACAAAGAAAAATAAAACACTCTGCACTCTGGTTTATATTACCTCAAGGGAAATAATATGTACACATATAGAAACAAAGTAAAAACAAAATAATTTTGATGGGGAAATACTAACAACTGGAAGGAAGGAGATCAGAAAAAACTTCTTATAGGAGATACTTAAACTGACTTTTATTAAGTCAAATCAGTGCTTTACTCATGTTGTTTTGGTAACATGGAGCATGGATTGGAGAGGAGAGAGGAGACCAATGAGAAGGACATTTCAGTGGTCTAGCTGAAAAGTAATAAAGATTTGAAATATGGTAGTCATGTGGATTGAGGGAAGATAACATTCAAGAAATGTAACAAGGATAGAATGCACAAAATATAACTAATTGGATACATGTTGTGAGGGATAGTAAAGAGCCAAAGATGACTGACTTAAAGATTGTGAACCTGGGTAACTAGGATTGTAGTCCTAACTATTGGAAATAGAAACAATGCAAGAAGGATAGGTTTCATGAAAAGAATAATGAATTTTGTTCATATTTAGTTTGAAATGCCTACAGATCATCCAGTTCAAAATGTCCAATGGATAGTTGATGTGGGACTAGAGTTCAGATAAGTCTCAAATAAGAGACTAGAACTGGATTTATAATTTTGGGAGTTATCTGTAGAAATACTAGTTGGATTTAGTGGAACTGATGAAACCACCAAGAGGATGAGCATAAAAGAAAATGAGAAGATGGCCCAAGATAGATCCATTGAGTATATTCACAATGAGAGGGAGACATAAGAATGATGATCCAGCAAAAGAGACTGACAATTATGTGGGTAGGAAAATCAAGAGAGTATAAAAATTCAGAGTAACAATGGGATCTAGGAGAGAGACAATGATCAACAATATCAAATAGTGCAGAGATCAAGAAAGATTATCAACAGATTTAGGAAAAAAAAGATGACTGGCAACAATGAAAGGTGGCATTTCAGTTTAGTGATGAAGTTGCAGTGCACATTGGGAAATAAGTGAGAAAAAATGAAAAGAGAGGAGTCAATGTTCAGACGAGCTGTTTCTAAGAGTTTGTGGAAGAGAAGAGAGATGAATGAATGAAGGAACTTATGAAATGCTCTGCTATGGGCTAAACCTGTGAAAAGCCCTGGGGATATAAACAACAACAAAGACAAATAAAAGGAGCTTCAAGTACAAGGCAGATGATAGGTTAGACAGTATCATAGGATCAAGAGACAGCAGAGCAAGAGGTAGGGAAAGTGCTAAGTGCTGAAAGATCTGAGGAGGGAGTGGCAAGCCAGAAAGACCCAGTGGTCCTCCATTTTACACAAAACATCAAAAGGGTTAAACTCCATTTCCTCTATGTTTTGTGAACAATCAAGCAGCCTGGGAAGACGGGGAATGCAAGAGAGAAGGGCACTCCCAGTGGTGGTGGCTATTCCTGCTATCCAAGGACCTTGGTGAGTTCTGGGATAGCCTAAGGTTGGGAGAGGGTATAGGACAAGAACTTGAGAGGATGGGCTTTTTTTTAAGAATTAGAGAGAATTGGCTTGTTTGTAGGAAAGAGGAAATGAGCTTATAGAATGTGAGAGTTTGAATATTAGAAAGAATGAAGATGATAACAGGGGCAGTTTATTAAAGAATAAAGGAGAGGGGGAGATCAAGGATTTAAACAAAGGGGATAGTCTTAATAAAGAGAAAATGGCTACTGCTTCATCAGAGACTGAAGTAAAGGAAGAAAGAAGTGGAGACGATTTAAGGGGATTATGAAATGTAGAGTAGAAGAGGAGCTCATAGTGAATAGCAATTATTCCTTTCAATGTTGACTAATACATTATTATTTTTTTTAGGCACTGTGCCACATTACTGACCCATACAGCCTGAACTTGCATATCATAAAGTTCTATAATCATTTTCATTATTTCCCTTTTTGTATCCTATACTTGTTAAAGTGATTTTTTTTCTTAACATAAAGGTAGAACTTTAATACCCAGTTACAAATGCTACACTTTAATAAGAAAAATGTGGCACCCAGAATTGAATATATTCTACAGTTACAAATTATTGAATAAAATTCTGATTCCGCAACTATGCTGAAATCTCAGATAACAGACTGTTTTTTCCTACCATATCAAGGTGCTACCTAATATTGAGCTTAAGGCCCTGTCAAAATTTCACACTTGTCTTCCCCAGAGTTATTAACTACTCATGCCTCCTCCATACTGTATTTAGGAAGATGATTTTCAAAATAATTTTATAGTTTTATAGTTATCCCTACTAAATTTCACTTTATTTGATATGACTTATCATTCTAACCTGTCAGAAGTCTCTTTCAGTTTGTGTCATTGCTCTATGAGTCTATGGCAATAAGAATACAAAAAAGAAGAGCTGTTGATTAACTGTATTTGGTAAAAACAACACTTTTTAATAAGTATTTATTAAGTGCCAACACTGTGCTGGGCACCACACCGACTCCCGAAAAACACACAGACAAAAAGCAAACAGTTCCTGCCATTAGGAATCTTACATGATATTGGAAACACTTCTATCAAAGACAGAAATGTCTTCAAAAGTATTAGATGCTAATTAACAACCCCAGATCATATTTAATTGTCAAGATCAGGTTGGAGTATAACACATCATTAACAAGTTAGTTTAAAAATATTTTAGTGAATTATCAAAAGCGCACTGGTATTTATTTCTTTTGTAACGAAGATAGGTCCCAGCCTAAATGACAAATTGTCAATTTGAGTATATGGAGATGAGTGTGCATGTGTACACATTAGCCCTCTCCTTCCACACACACACCCCGACATAATCTTAAAAACAAGTTTACACTGAAAAAACAAATGGTTTTAGTTTTCTCATTCTATTATTGGCTATTTGTGCTTATACAAAAAAAAAAAAAAAAAAGCAAAATCTTTTCAAATTGTCTCTATGAATATAAGCATTATACCCCCTTACTCTGACTTGAAGCTAGTATGGTACATTCATTATAGCTTCTCTACTTAGGAAAAAAAGGGCAGAATACCTATTTCAATACTGTCAATAGTAACATGGATAGTGTAGAGTCCAATGGCACCTGGAGTCCAGTTTGCACAATAAGTGCCATCATTGTTGACTCTGATCAGCATATTTTCACTTGGTCTGAAAAGAAACAAAGAGACAATGCAATAGTCTAACTTAATTAACTGTCTTAAAAATCCACATACATAATATGGTAAATATTTAGAATGTTTTCTTTGGCTCATGTTTATAAATTCAACTAGCCTTCAGTTTAGTTTTCTATTTTTAGAGTATCCTTTATTTCAAGTTCATCTTCTTAAAATCAACAAAAATAATCCTTCTCAGTTTCTTATAATTTAATTGAAATATAATTCAATTAGCTATGGATTGATAAATTTTCCCTAGCTCATTCTATTAGTTATATAACCACCACAAGTTGTAATATCCTATTTAGTTTTTTTGTGTTTAAAAATTGGTCTTTCAATCCATTATGATTTTGGAAGATTTTAGAATGTAAGAAAACTTTCTGAATCACTCACATTTAACACCATTCATTTTGAATTCCAAACCCACTAGTCAATGAATATATTATGTTCAAAGTTACTAATGATCTCTTAATTGCTAAATCTTCTGACCTTTTCGTAGTTCTGACCTCTCTGCTGATCTCACCGTTGTGACATCTCTTTGATAGATATGACCATCCTCACCACCTGTGTATTTCTCCATTCTCCCTCACTTCTATTTTCTCCTCGTTCTTCTTCTTACCTATCAGATACTAAGTGTCTTTCATCATACCATCATCTGTAACCTACCCTTTGATTGAAATTCTATTACAAATCTTCATCTCTTTTCTCTATAATCTCTCTCAGCATTTTAAACTTAACATGTCCAAAATGGAACTCATTCCATTTTTTCCATTCTCTCCTCTTTTAAACTTCCCTATTTCTGTTGAAGATGATCACTGTTCCAGTCATTCAGGTTCACACCAGAGTCATCCTTAGCTTTTCTTCTTTTTCATCACTGCTAGTATTCAATCAATTGCCAAATCTCACTGACTCTATACATATTATATTATACACATATTATATATATCTTATTATATATGTTATATTATCTCACCTAGACATTACAGTAGCCTCTAAACTGGTTTTCCTGTTTCAATTTCTCCCCTCTCCAATTTACCTTTCACATAGCTACCAAAATGATCCTCCTAAAGAACTAAACACAAACTTCTTCCACCTGACATTTAAAATCTTTATATTCTAGCTCAAATTTATCTTACCAGACATATTTCATAATACGCCCCTTCACATATGTTCCAATCATCTTCTTCAATCTCAATATTATTTTTCTCATTTATAGAAACCTGAAATGCATTTCCTCCTCACTTTGACCTCTTAGAATCTTTAGTTTTCTTTTAAATCTCAGCTCAGGTGCCATATTTCCTATACAATGCTCTTCCTGATATTCTGCATTTAGTGTCTTCTCTCATGTTCAAATACTCTTGTACTTATTTAATCTGAATGTGTTTTATCCTTAGAAACCAAGTTTCATAAGGATAGGTGCCTTTTTAAACTTTATATTTGCAGAACCTAACATAGTAATAGATTATTATATATTATACATATACATATATATTTATATGTTTAATATGTTAAACATATATAATATAATATATATTTAATAAATACTTGCTGAATTTAACTCTAAGTCCCCAAAACACATATCTGCAACTGAAAGGGAACAAATTTAGACAACTTAGAATACATCTAGAGCCATTAATGAAATGAAAATATAAAGTTATTTTTCAAAACAGAACTTTGCTATATTTTTTTAGTGTGTTTTTGATGAGACATATGTGTTCAGGTGGAATGATAGGCACATAGGAAGGTATCTTAATACACAGGAGAGTTTTGACTTTATATGGAAATTTCACAAATGTATATCCTGAATCTATGTTTTTCTTGATTGCTTTTTCACTTATAGACAATATTCTTCTAATCTAACTGCTATCCTTGCAGTCTAGATTACAAACTACAAAAAAATGCTTCTTCTATTTTTGTTATAACTCTTCATTGGGAATGGTATCTGTACTATCCCTTAGGACAATTCTAACCCCACATTATCCATTTTTTCCCTTAGTTATCAATGGTAACTGTGGCAACTAATACTAAGTTTCAGTTTTATCTAGGATATGTTATTGTTTCTTTCTTTACCAATTTCCTTACTAGGTTACTTCTCCATGAACAAAATGCACTTAAATATTGAAATTTTTATTGTCTCAAACGTCACTTCAGCATTCACTTGTGGCTCTTCTTCCCTTCTTCTTACGCCTCAAAATTTACTTTCTCTCTTCCCTTTTAACATACTGATGCCATATAGGTTCAATTGTAAGCTCCTAGAATTTGGGATTCTTATATATATTTTCCCTTTGTGCTTCAGAGTGTCTTATAATTTATTTTCAAAAAGGAATTTCTTAACAGAAATTAAACATTGGTAGAGTGGTAATTATCATGCCAGCCTTACCTTTTAGGTGTTGGTGAAGCAAAACGCAACTCTTCAAAAGAATAGTTTTCATAAACCTATGAAAACACATTTAAAAAAAACTTTTGAAATCATTACAAATTTCCTTTAATAATTATCCTTCAAGGACCAGTACCACTGGAAACATTCTCCTACTTCTGTCATGAAATATTTCTCCTTTACTGAAGTACTCATTATCTTGTCATTGTCTCTTATAATTCAAGTCACAGCTAGATAACTCATTTGATAAGTCTTGTCTGAATGATTTTTGGTTAGGCTGAAAAATCAAATCACCCAATGAAGATATTCAAAACAATGTCATAGGTTATGAGACAACTCCAAATTACAAATACCAAAAATACTATGAATGAAACGAAGTATCTACAGACTTCTGGGTGAACAGATATGTAGATGGTGAATTTTTCAGCCATGTTAACACATACAAACAAAAAGTTCTGATACTTTTGTTGAAAAACAAAATAAAACTTATACTTTATAGTCCCACTTTACATGGAAAAAAGAGAACTTGAAAACTTGGGGCTAAGTCACTGGGCAAATGTCACAAATAATCAGCGAGAAGTGGATATTCCCTAAAGAATCTTTTTCCTGAAAATTTATACAAATATGATATCAACATAATAAGAAACATTTTGCCTTCACTCTATACTTTTTTTTTTATTTTTGCTGAGAGGCAATTGGGGGTAAGTGACTTACCCAAAGTCACACAGCTAGGAAGTATTAAGTGTCTGAGGCCAGATTTGAACTCAGGTCCTCCTGACTTCAGGGCTGATGCTCTATCCACTGCACCATCTAGCTGCCACTGTATACTCCTAACAACAATAGTATAATCTGTTTTTTTTTTCCTTCCTCATTCGTCTTTTACTTAAATACTTCTAAATATCTGTGACACAGATTATAATATTTCCATTCCTTAAAAGGCAGTCACCATGAGCTACTATAATTGAAAAATTCACTAGCTGGATTCTAACTTTTTAGTAATGTTGAGCCTCTCCAAATTTGGCTAGGTTGATCCTCAGGTGACAAACTCTCAATGGACAAGGTGTTTCCAGCTGTGTAGGGGCTCTCCTAATTTGTACATTGATGGCACAGCATTTAAAAACCTGGAATCATTTCATATTATGACATGAATCAAAATAAAATTTCAGTAGAGGACATCTATTCTTGTAGAAGATTAAAATTACATCAGCCAAGTGCCAAACATTATTAAGGGTCAACTATGCGCTAAGTTCTGAGGATAAAAAGGCAAAAGTGAAACAATCCCTGCCTAAAAGGAGCTTACATTCTAACAGGGAAGACCACTGTATGTGTGTACAAATCCCTAAGTATTTACAGACTTTATATAAAATAAAGACTAAGTAGTTTTGGGAGGTAGAGTACTAGCAGCCAAGGGGCAAGGGAAAAGGTAAAAAGCTTCATGCAGAAAGTGGTATATGAATTGGGTCTTGAAGGAAACCAGTGATTCCAAGAGGTGAAGGTGGGAAGGTGGTGTATTTTAGGCATGAAGGAGAACCAGTGGATGAACATGGTAAGTGGAGATGGGCTCTTCATGTAAGCAACAGCAATAGGACCAGGATGGCTGATTGTGAGGAGAAAAATGTGGTTTAAGACTGGAAAGGTAGGAAGGGCCAGCCTGTGAAGAGACAGAAGAGTTTCTGTTCTATTCTAAAATAAACAGGAAGTTAATAGAGCTGAATTGAATAGTGAGGTGAAATGCTTAGATGGGGAGACAAGTTTGAAGGCAGCAGAGGGAGAACTACTAGATAGACAGAACCAGATATAGAAAGCTAGAGAGAGAGAGGGAATAATAGTAGAGGTAATCTGTTGGGGAAAATGCAAGTGGATAAGGGATTGAAGAGAGGAGGGTGGGAAAAAACATTTAATAAGCATCTGTCAGGCACTGTGCTATATTACCTTATTTGATCCTCACAACAACCCTGTGAGGCAGATATAATTGAAGACACAGAAGTTAGACTTAGCAAGAAGGTTCATCTTATTATTTTTCACAGACTGGAGCAATTAAGGAAACTGGAATATGATATCATGGGTTTTAAAATGAGAAGAGTGAAAAAAAAAAAGGAACTTATGGCAAACAGCAATGTTTCTTGGTTCTCTTTTGAGAGTGTGGAAGGAAAGGATATTATGAGAGGCATTATGAGAGAAAGGAGAAGAGTCTTTGTGGAGAACAGAATCAGTGAGGGAGCAGTAAAAAGATTGCCTTGTCACAGTAAGGGCCCAGTTGAGATTAGGAATTTAAATCTGCAGCAGATCTAGTCTACAGGAATGACCTCTTCAGATCTGTTCAGTAAGTGCATAGGAGGCAAATGGTTGGCATAAACTAGAACTTAGGTCTTGAAAATCACAGTGAAGATGATAAACAGGTTTAGAAGAAGTGACTAGATAAAGGAATTTCAGATTTCTTGATCATGGAAGTGGAATATTTGTGAGTGACGGTAAAATCTAGGATATAACCATATCTCTGTGTAGTTGAGGTAGAGTGAGGAGAAGGTCATGTGAGCTCAGTGGATCCAGGGACTTAGATAAGTGTATTTAAAGAAATACTACTATGTACATTGAAGTATCCTATGAGCGCAGAAGGCAAAGTGGAGATGGTTGATACCAGGCAATGAAGATCCTGAGAAAGGAGGGAAAATATTCTGTAGTTGCTATCATCTGGAATGGTTTATAAATTTGGATATGAGAGTTATTAGAGTGATAATGGTAGAGGAAAGGTCTAGAGATGACAATGGAGAGCAGGGAGTGTTCCCATTCTTCCTTTGGGACCAATGTCAGAAGGTGCTATAAAGAATGGGCAAGGATTTGATCATTTAAGAAGATTCCAGGTATAGTGATAGACAGACAATGGAAGGAGCATGAAAAGAAGAATTCTAAAGTGAAGGGAAGTTCCTGAATTTCAAAGATTCCAGAAGAAGTGAATGGCAGAATAGGACAGAAGAGGGGTTGGGTTACAATGGTTGTATATGACAAAGCAGTATCAAAGGTTAGGGAAGGGAGACTGCTCTTAGATAGCCATGGATTCAGCATTATCAGAGGATTAAAAAGGTGGGGTCATGGAGAGGACTTGCCAAATTAAAATTAATTACCTTCATCATAGTAATGGCAATATAACGAGCTTCCTTTACAATCATTGGTTCATAAGAAGCATCAAGTTTTGGGGATGCAAGTCCCCCAAAAGTCATATCAGGGTTCATGGAAGTAGCTGGTGCTGAAGGACTGCCTGGTATTCTTTGAAGTTTCTTCATTTGTTCTTGTTGCAAAGATGTTTTTTTCTGAGAGACAGGAACAGCCTTTACTTCTACCTATTGGAATAAAGTACAATTAATTAATTTCACAAATAAAAATGTGAAATGGCTATTTTGTAAGGATTTATGAAATATCAAAGTATGCAGGCTATAGAAGAGTAGACTAGAATATAAAAGTATAAAAGAGTAGAATAGAGTGTAAAAGGCTAGAGGGAGGGGGAATGATAAATGAAGTAATCTTTTTGGGAAAATGCAGTCATATGACCTACAATAAAACTGATGCAATCTACATTTCTTCCAAAAGAACTTAGTCACAAGAACTCCATTGCATGAACTATGAGTATGGTCAAATACTAAGATTCCCATATACTTAGAAAAATTAACTGATCATTTAATGTGACACATGAAACCAAAATCAAATAGTCACATCATTTACAATAAAGAACTAAGGAAAAACACCAAATATTATATCTACAAAATGAAAAGAGCACTGGATTTGAAATCTGAAGACCTGAGGTTCGGTCCTAGCATGATCATTTTATGTAGTTGAAGTTCCTGGGCTTTAAGGAAGTCACCAATCTCTCTAAGCTTCACTTTTCCAATCTTTATGATGATGATAATATCTTACAAAGTTGTTTTGAGAAAAATGTTCTGTATGTTTCCAGTGTTATATTAATGTGAGTTATCTATAAAATGAAGGAGTTGAACTTGATGTCTTTAAAAAAAAATTTTTTTTTCCCACCCTTAAGTTAAATATCAAATAAAATGAGCAATTTCTTAAAGTAGAACAGAAAAAGAGGACTGTGCATGAAACCAGGAATCTTTATCTAGGTAGAACTTACTTTTCCTTTTCTGTATGTGACCAATTAATATTTAATTTTCAAAGCTGTCCTGCTAGTCTATGTGTTGTTCTGAACTTCCTTTTGTTTTCTTTTGTTTATTTGAAAAGAAAATGCTTCAGATTAGATCAGCAAATTGGCTATTGACATAAGGAATGAAAATGATTTCACTCTTCAAGGGGCCAGAGGGGATACTCAGTGATGAATGTCTTCTCAAAGGAAAATTAGTATCAAATAATATGTGGAAAAAGAGAAAATTTATTTTAAGAAAGATATTTATGTGTTAAGCTGAACTTCTAGAAATTGAATACAATTTATATATACTTAAAGATGCACTTATGTAAAATTTTGTTTCCCATAGTAAATAAAAATTCTACTGTATAAAATTTGTACAAGAAAAGAGATTCTTATGGTAATAAAACTTTTAGTGTGTTTTCTCATATTTGTACAATGGACTACTTTATCAGAGACTTTTTACATTGATGTGATTAATTCCTATAAATAGCTTGAGATTTCAAAATTTGTTACTATTTCCATACATATCCATAAAGTAGACATTTTGCTTATGATAAGCGATGGTTGACTCTTTTCAACAAATAATGGCCAGTGGAAGATCATATATGAAAACAGCATAGTATTACTTATCAAATACATAAAGCACATCTAAAAACTTGAATGAAAATAAAAATTAAAAAGGTTTTTGTTTTGTTTTGTTTTGTTCTTTTTACAAATAAAACTAGTGCAGCTAACATTAAAAGGGAAACAGAAAACTGGGAAAAATTTTTTACATCCAAGGACTCTGATAAAGGCCTCATTTCTAAAATATATAAAGAACTGACTCAAATTTATAGCCATTATCAACTTGATAAATGGTCAAAGGATATGAACAATTTTCAGTTGAAGAAATTAAAATCATTTTTAGTCATATGAAAAAATGCTCCAAATCACTTTTTGGAGAAATGCACATTAAGACAACTCTGAAGCACCACTTCATACTTCTCAGATTGGCTAAGATGACAGGAAAAGATAATGATGACTACTGGAAGGGATATGGGAAAATTGGGACACTAATACATTGTTGGTGGAGTTGTGAACTGATCTAACCATTTTGAAGAGTAATTTGGAACTATGCCTAAAGGGCTATAAAAACTGTGCATTCCCTTTGATCCAGCAGTGTTTCTACTGGGTTTATATCCCAAAGAGATCTTAAAGGAGGGAAAGGGACTCACATGTGCAAAAATGTTTGTAGCAGCATTTTTTGTAGAGGCAAGGAACTGGAAAGTGAATGGATATCCATTAGGAAATATTGTTCTAAAAGAAATGATCAGCATGATGATTTCAGAAAAGCCTGGAGAGACTTACGTGAGCTGATACTAAGTGAAGTGAGTAGAGTCAAGAGAACATTGTACACAGCAACAACAAGACCATGTGATGATCAACTCTGATGGACTTGGCTCTTTTCTACAATGAGGTGACTCAGGCCAGTTCCAATAGACTTGTGATGGAGAGAACCATCTATATCCAGAGAGAGGACTCTGGAAACTGAATGTAGATCACAACACAGTATTTTGACCTCTTTTTGTTGTTGTTTGCTTGCTTTTTGTTTTCTCATTTTTTTTTTCCTTTTTGATCTGATTTTTCTTGTGCAGCATGATAAATGTGGAAATATATTTAGAAGAACTGCACATGTTTAACCTATATTGGATTACTTGCTATCTGGGGAAGGGGGGTAGTTAAAAGGGAGGGAGAAAAATTTGGAACACAAGGTTTTGGAAGATGAATGTTGAAAAATATGAAAACATATTGCATATGTTTTGAAAATAAAAAGCTATTATTAATTTTTTTTAGATTTTAGAAAAGTATTTACTAAGCTATCACAAATACAGCCATGAAATATATAGCCACAAAAAAGAAAAAGGAAAAATTATGCAATATACTAAATCCCAAATACATACAAAGTGCAGGAAAAAGTGGGTTCATGTTTAGAGAGCATATAGCAAAAAAGTAATTTAAAAAAAACTGCTAGACATCTTTTCCCATTCATGTCTTACTCAAGAAGCTCTCCTTAGGTCTGATACATTTTTTTTTTTTTTTTGCTGGGTTCTTGGTTGTCCCAGGAGATTAGTGTTACAACAAAATAGGAAATCCCCAAACCATCAGACCATTTAAACTTTACTAGGTGCTCCCCTGGACAAAGGGGAGACACCAGGCCTTATTCAAAGTCAAGGCCCTGTTTTCCCCACTAGGTGGTTTCCGAGAAGTGTAGAAAATTTACATTAACTTCAATTTCTAGAAATCAATCCCTTTCCAACTTGGCCAAGTTTCCTTAGGCTACAGAGAAGCTTGGCATTTAAATCCCTCCACATTCCAGTTCCCACCTATCTCCCCCCCCATTAAATTTATTTATTTTTGATACATATTACTTTATGAATTATGTTGGGAGAGAAAAATCAGAGCAAAAGGGAAAAACCATGGAAGAGATTAAAAAAAAAAAAAAAGAAGTGAACATAGCATGTGTTGATTTTTTTTTACATTCAGTGTCTTTAGTTCTTTTTCTTGGATACAGATGGGATTTTCTGTTTAAAGTCTATTGAGATTGCTTTGGATCACTGAACTACTGAGAAGAACAATTCTTTTACAATTGATCATCTCACATTCGTGCTGTTACTGGGTATAATGTATATTCCTGGTTCTGCTTGTTTTGTTCAGCATCAATTCATGTAAATCTTTCCAGGCCTTTCTAAAATCAGCTTGTTCATCAATTTTTTTATAGAAAAATAATATTCCATTCATATACTACATACTTCATATACTACAACTTGTTCAGCCATTCAAAGGGAATTCTGACATTTGCTGAGCTTAGAAACTTATTTCACTTTGTGCCTTGAATCCATCATCTTTTTCGTCACAATGTGAGTTACAGGATTCATCATCAGTTCTCTGAAATTATGATTGGTTAGTGCACTAATCAGAATTTCTAAGTCTTTCTTTATAAGCTCTTTTTCTTTATAATTTAGATGTTATTATATAAATTGTTCTCCTGGCTCTATATATAAATTCATATTTTCTCAGATTTCTTGCAACCATTACTTTTCTCAATTTTTATGGTGCAATGATATGCCATTATATTAATATAATTTGTCTGCACTCCCCAATTAATAGATACCCAGTTTCCATTTCTTTACTATGTCAAAAAGAGCTACTATAAACATTTGTGTACATATGAGTCTTTCTTGATTATTTCCATATGACTCTGCCTCAACTATGGACATATTCTTCAACTTCCTCCCACTGGAACTAACTAAGTTCATTGCTAAATGAGTTTTTCCTTTAGGATGCCAGGAAATATGTCACTTTGCATGCTCCTCTCATTCCCTTCCTATATAGTTCCTTTTTATGTATGATTTTCCTCACAAAGAATATAAGCCCTATCTTCACTTCACTTACTTGAATATGTATCCCTAAGTGCTTAGCTCAGTGCCTAAAACAAAGTAAGCACTTGATGAATGCTTTATCATATATTCATTTACTTTTTTTTTTCTTTGATCGCTCTGAAGCCTAGTAACTGTATTATTGGATCAAAAGGCTTGCATAGTTTGTTGACTTTAGGGACATAATTACAAATTACTTTCTAAAATGGCTACACGATTTCATTAGTGTGTCTATTTTCCCATGGACCCTCTTAATAACTGTCATTTCCCATTTCTGTCATTTCTGACAATCTGAGAAATGTCATGTGGAATCCAGTATTGTTTTAATTTGTATTTCTCTATTGGTTATTGTTCTGATGCATTTTTCATAAAGTCATTGATATATTAGATTTCTTTCTTTGAAAATTGCCTATTCATATCCTTTGACCAAACATTTATATGATGAGGAATTAGTGTCATAAATTTAAATCAGACCTTTAATATTTCTATCAGAAAAACTGGTTGCAAAGTTTCCACTCCTCTCTCCCCAAACTATTTTCCTTCTAAACTCAATTGCAGTGGTCTTATTTGTGCAGCAAAAAATTAAATGTAATCAAAATTGTTCATATTGCCCTTATCTTCTTTCTGCCACGTTTGGTCTAGAAAACTTCCTTTATTAACTAAGAAAGAGATTTCTTTCCTTGCTTCACTAATTGATTTATATATGACCTTTTAAATTTAATCTTAGTATTCATTTGACACATATTAAAATATGTGGTATATACAGTGTTCTAAATTTATTTTTCATGTTTTTTTTTTTTCCCCAAATACTAAGATTTGATTCTAGTAACTGAGAACCTTGGTTTATAAAAGCAAACAAAAAACACCAATAACCAATAAAGACCCCAAACTATATTATAATATTAATTTGTTTCTATATACAGTGCACTATTACCTTAGCCCCTCCCCTTTCTCTTTTGCAAATTATATTCTTTGAGATTTTTGATATTTTGTTTCTCCAAATGAATTACTGTCAGAGATCTATTAGGTATAACTTTTAAAAACTTTTCTCCAGATTCTTACCATTTTCAAGTTCATAATTTTTTGAGATTTATCTTAAGTCTGAAAGCTAAATATTTCATCTTCCCCATTCCATTCTTTTCAAAGGAGCTTGTGATGAATGATGAGTATACTCAACACCAGTGACACATAATTGAAGCTATTTTTATTTATCTATTTCCTTTTGCCCCATCCCAGACCACAGTTTACTTATTTTCCTTATCTTTTAATTACTCCATCTGTTCTATATTCTGCAACCAAAGTTTATTTGTTCGTTCCAGTATTTTCAATTTTTCTTTTGTCTAGTTCAGGTTAAAATAAGCTTCATGGAAAATTATTTCCCTACTCTTTCTTGTATGCCCATATATTCTTCATCTCATGTAGTTCCATAAAAATGGAATAAAAAAAACCTATCCTTAGGTCCCATATTTATCTTGTATAATTCCTTCTATGATCCTTGAAATTCTTAAGGACACTTGTTTCTCCTCCCTGTATTAGAATGTAAATAAACCATCATCATTATAGTACCTTCCATTTAATCAAATATATTTATTTTTCAATTTCTATTCACATCTGCATTTTTATTTCAAAATTTCAATTCAGCTTTGGTCTTTTCATCAGGAATGCTTAGAAGTGCTTTATTTCTTATTAAAGCTTTTACTGGATAAGTTATGTCTGGGTGTAAGCCTTTATCTTTGTCTTTTGAAATATTATACCCCAGGTTTTCTCTTTATTTTGGCAGCAGTTGGCAAAACTTAAAGAACCTTGGAACTGAACTCTTTCTGTTTGGTTACTTGAGGTATTTTTTTCCTCTTGATCTGTAACTTTTGTTCCTGGGAGTTTTCATTTTAGGGTTTCTTTCAGCAGTTGACTGGGGAATTCATTCTAGGTTCACTTCCCCTTGGGATTTTAGTAGATTTTGGAAATTTTCATTTATGATTCCTTGAAATATGGTATTCAGGACTTTTTAAAATCATCATTTTCAGACAGTCCAATGATTCCTACGTGATACCTCCTTGACTTGTTTTCCATGTCAGTTGTCCTTGATTCCTTATATTTCTAAATTTTCTTGTTTCTCCCCCAGCCCCACATATACTGAAGCAAGATGGTACAATTAAGAAGAGTGATGGACTCTGGAGTCAGGAACACCTGAATTCAGATCTTATGTATGACACTTATTAGCTGCATGATGCTAGGTAAATCATTTAACTTGTTTCAGAATTGGTTTACTCATCTGTAAAATAAGGAAAATAAAAAACTTACTTCACACTGCTGTTTTGAAGACCAAATGAGATAACATATATATTGTACTTTGCACATCTTAAAGCACCATATAAATGTTATCATACTATACTGTTCTATTACATGTTAATATTTCTCATTTCATGGTGTCACTGCTATCTCTTTGGTCCATTCTAATTACCATGGAATTCTATTACTGGATAAGATTTACAACCTACTACACTCTGCGGGGTTAGAAAACACGAAGGGAGGAGAAAGAAATACATCTGAGTTCTCTTCCATGAAAGATCAAGAAAGGGTATCAGAACAAACAATGTCCAGTAAACCTAACTAAACACTAGAGTATATTTTCCAGCCTGAGACAATTCAATCTGCAGACCTGCCTTTAGAACAGAACACTGATAGAGGTAATCAAGGGTAAGGTTATAGTTGTATTATCCATTTCCAACCTCAGAATATGTGAACACCATCAGTACATACCCAAATCATATTATTTGGAACTGTGGAAAGTTTACAGCTCTCTGGCTTAAGCTGCCCCTGAAATCTCTGAAGAATATAGCATTTAATAATCAGAGAACACAGCAGCAAAATCCCAGATAACAGAGACCCAGGAATGTATACAGTTCTATCACTCCATATAGAAAAGCCTAGCCCAGTATAAAATCCTAATTCAGGAAATAAACTTGGATATTCTGATGATAAAGAGACATTGTGAAGACAAAGATTCCTACAATACAAACCCAGAAGAAAGGGAAAATATCAAAATATTTACAAGCAAATGCTTAAAGAGAATAAAAGTTTGGACACAAGTCAACTATTCTGGAAAAAAAAAATGAAGCAAGAGGAATAGCAAAAAAAAAAAAAAGGGGGGGGGGCGGGGAGAGGAGCCTAGTAGGTCCAGATCTGAAACTGAACAATAAGCCAGTAACATTCATTTCTTGTTTAAAAAAAGAGGGAGTGGTGAGGCAGATTAGTCATATAACATACAGATGCAAATAAACTTAGAAGCCCAGACGTTGATAAATCTAAGTATCCCAGTTACTTGGATATGGACTCATTATTCAATAAATACTATTGGGAAAACCAGGATGCAATCTAGCAAATAATTAAGTTTAGGTCAACATCTTGCAATATATATCATAATCTGCAAATGTATAATGACAAATATGAAAGGTAACATCACAAACACAGTAGGAACAAGGAAGAAATTTCCTTATGGATTTATGGATAGGAAAAAGTTCTTAACCAAATAAAATATAGAACCACAGAAAATAAAATTGGACAATTTTGATTATATAAAATTAATTTTCTTTTTTTTTCTCAAACAAAACAAATGAAATGAAAAGGAAAGTCGTCACAAAAAAATATCTTTGCAAGACAATTTCTATGATAAAGATTTATTTCCAAGATTTATAAAAATTTATTCATATTTCAAGGAATAGCTGTCATGTCATATAATATGAATAAATAGTTTCAAAAGAGGACTTCCAAGCTGTCAAGAGTTATTCGGGAAAAAAAAAAAAACAAAAACAAACAAACAAAAAAAAACCATGCTCTAACTCATTAATAAATAGACAAATATAAATTAAAGTTAAGTCTGAAGTTCCATTTCACATCCATCAGATTGGCAAAGATGATTTAAAAAAAAGAAGGAATTGTAGGAAAAGAGATTATATAATATGGAGCTCTCTGAATTGGACTAGTAAGTATTTTGGGATTTGGGGAGAATACCGAATGTGCCTTTTAGTCACTAAATCACAATATATCCTCTGACTTAAGAGATACTACTACAAGGCATATATAATAAAGAGAGCAAAGAAAAAGTATCAGGACCCACATATACAAACATACTTATAATATGTATAATAAATATGCGTAATATATATTTATAATATATTTTGAGCTACTATAAAGAAATGAAAACTAAGAAGATGCCTATAAATTAGAGTGGCTGAAAAAATATAGTATATGATTACGAAAATAAATACTAGTGTGCCATAAAAAATGAAAAAAAAAAGATGGTTTCAAAGGAATTTAGGAAGACACCGTATAAACTGATGTAATGTGAAGTGATCAGAACCAGGAGAACTGATAAAATAACAATATTGTTCATAAAACACAACCTTGAAAGACTTAAGCTTGATTAATGCAATAACCTACCATGACTGCAGAGATTCTATATTAAAAATAACACCTACCTCCGGATAGAGAAGTGATTGACTCAAGATGCATAAAGAAATGCATTTCTGGACATGGACAATATAAAAATTAGTTCTGCTTGACTGCATATTTATTACAAGGATTTTCTTTTTCTTTTTCAATGATAAGGGGGGGAACTAGAAAATAAATACTTGAATAAAACAATGAAATAAAAACAAAAAATAAAATGAGGGTGGTAGCAGATGTACTGCCTACTTTATAGAGCTTTTAGAGGAATAATGAGGAAACATAGGAAATGCTTTATAAATGGCCAACACTATCATCAGACAAAAGTACTTTCTAGATAAAGATAACTACTAGATTAAGATGGGTCCTTCCTATATTCTTCTTGCATAATCCTGCATTTAAAATTGACTTTATGGTTCTGGTCCCAAACAAATGCTATTGATTCTGTTGGTAGAAGGCCTCTCACAAGATTCTTCTGGCTTTTTCTCTTGCTATGGCTTAGTTGTGGGTTGCCTGAGTGATGGCCTATGTAAACACTGGATAATCCTGTCTGAGGCTATGGTTCAAGTGCAAGCTGCCTGGGTTCTGGGTTTGATGTGGGCTGCTTGATTTTGCTTTCTGTTATGTCTCAAACAGGAACTGCTTGAGCACTGGTTTCATCCTGCCTCCTGTTGGGTCTCCAGGTTTCTTGACCATGCTTTGTGAAGGTTTCCAGCAAATTTTTTAAGTAATCTTTGACATGCTGGAGGAGTTTGTGGATATTTCTCTTTGGTTTTACTTATCATTGTTCCTTCTGGTGCATTTTTAGAACTTCACTGAGAATGTTTGTGGGGGATCTGGGCTCTTCTAGTTATTAATGTGTGACTGTCAAGCCATTCCCCCATCCCCTTGATGATTTTTAAGATCTGAACTTGAAATTTTGATGACCTATATAGTAGGCACTTAATAAGTATTAATTAATTTATTTTAATTAAAATAATTACCTTCATATTAGGAACATGAACCACATCACCATACTGATCCTTTGTTTGAACAGTAATTGTAGTAGGCCAACCACAACGAATATCATCTTTATTGAGAATCAATGATGTTTTCTGAGGATCAGCATAAGAATCTGGTTGAAGCCACCTATAGTATTAAAATTGTATACATTTAATGACTCACACTTAGGCATAATAAATATGCAAAAACTGAAACAATGTAAATGTGTAAATAAATTTTAGCCACAATTAGGATTCACAAATCATCCTTGTCATGAAAAAAAAAAATTAACAGTCCCAAAATATAGGAATATAGTTTTAAAAAAGCTTTTAAAAAATAAAGATGGTAATTATAAAGGTCAAGACACTTTTAAAAAACATGACTACTACTACACTACAGGGTTGACTCAGACAATCTTAAGATTTGATTTCTGAGACAATTTATAAATACCGAATTTAACTCTTCCCATTCAGTTTTTAATTATTGGCAGTCTTCCAAGATAGCCAAATAAATGAAACTGATTTTTTAAAGGCCAACTTGTCTATTTTTAGCCTTGATCTCATCTTCTCTCATATCCTTTAAGAGATTATCTCCACAATAAGCGACATTTTAGTATTAAATCTCTCCTTATTTACTAGTTCATTCCCTTTTACCTGCAAGAATTGCCTGATTTTCCCAATCTTAAAAAAACAACAAAATTCTTACTTGACTCTATGATTCCCTAAAGACATCAATTCTACATTTCCCCTCTCTTTCCCAGCTGAATTCCAAGAAAAAGTTTTCTGTGCTCAATACATTTCATTCATTTTTCAAGTCATTTCAATCTAGTTTTTCAACTCAACAATTAACTCTAAACTACAATCTCCAAAGTTAAGGATGATCTCTTAATTGTGACACTCATAGCCTTTTTCTCAATGTTCATCCTCCTTCAGTTCTCTGTAGCATTTGACACTGTTAACCACTGTCTCCTGGAAAGTATCTTTTACTGCTTCATCTTAGTTCTATTTAGACACTTTTCAGTTTCCCTTTCTACTTCTCCCAATTTTGTGTGTATCTCAGAGTTCCATCCCAAGCCCTCTTTCTTTATATGTTCTCTCTTGGCAATCTTGTCAGCTCATGTGTATTCATATTATTATCTCGATAAAGGAGACTCCCAGATTCACACATTCTGTTCTGTTATCTCTTCTGAACTCTAATCCTATATCAGCAACAAAGTCCTATTGGATATTAAATTGGATGCTCTAGGGGCATATCAAATTCAATATAACCAAAACAAAACCCACTTTTTCTCTGAATCCATTTTCTTTCTTTCATTTTTCCTCCTTCCTTCCTCCTTCCCTTCCTTCTTTCTTTATTCTAATTCTAGTCAACCCAAGTTTAGAACCTCAGAGTAATCTTTCACCATTTTTTCTCCTATATTCTGCATATGTAATTAGTTAACAAGTCTATCTCTTGCATTTTTCTTTTTTTTTGACTCAAAAGAACACCATTTTATCTCAGGACCCAATCAATCAATCAACAAGCATTTATTAAGTATCTATTATTTCCTAAATTCCAGGGACACGAAGACAAAGAAGAAAATAATCTGTATACATAGGACCTCCAATGAGGAAAATAAGTACATATGTAAGCATATAAAGAATAAAGAGAGAATTTTAAAAAATTACACAGTAGATAAATACAAGGTAATTAGGGAGGGCACTAGCAATTGGGAGGATCACCTTCTTATAAAAGGTGGTGCTTAAGCTGCCTCTTGAGGGCAGTAATGAATTTGGTGATATGGGGACAATTAAATAGCACAGTGGATAAATATTGGCTCTGAAGTCAAGAGGACCCAAGTTCATATACAGTCTCAGACACTTAACACTTACTAGCCATGTGAACCTAGACAAGTCACTTAACCCCAATTTTTGCCTTGCCAAAAAAAAAAAAAAATAAAAAACCCACAAACCAAAAACAAAAAACAAACAAAAGCATGGAGATTGGAAATGTAATACCCTGTGTGAGGAACTGAGAGAATGCCAGTTTGGTTTGATTGCTGAATGCAGAAGGAAAGTAATGTCTGATGAAGCTGGAAAGGTAAATTGTGTTCAGGTTGTGAAGGGATTAAAAAGTTAAGTAGAGGAGTTTTTATTTTATCATAGGGGCAATAAGGAAACAATAAGGTGAGTCACATGGTCAAATCTGTAGTTAAGGACAATAAGTGTAAGAGCTAACTTGATTGAAGAAAAGAGATAATGATGTCTGGGAGACTAATGAAATAGTTTAGATGAGTGCTTGAACAAAGTTGTGAGTGGGGAGAAGGGGTCAAATGGAAGAAATGCTATGGGGGCTGAAACAGCAAGATTTGGTGACTCATTCGATATAATGGAGGAGGAAAAATAAGACCTCCTAACTGATCTTTCATCCTCAAGTGTCTCCCTTTTCTAATCCATTCATCATACAGCTGTTCAAAGTAATATTCGTAAAGTAGAGGGCAAGCCTTATCATTTCTCTTCTGCTCAATAAATTCTGAGGACATCTTTTGAAGAATTAAAGTAGTACAAAAAAGAAAAAAATGCAAAAAACAAACAAACAAAACCAAACCTTTTTTAAAAAACTAAGACTCTTCAGGAGAGGAACCATTTTATTCATCCAAGTGTCTAGCACAGTACCTAGGGTACGGAATGCATTTAATCAATGCTTGTTGAATTATAATCAACAATGGTCTATTAATCGCTAACTCTGAAAATCTTCAGTTCTCATCTTTCCTGACCTCTTTGTAGTTTTTGACACTGTTGTTCAGTGTATCCTTTTGTACATTTGCTCTTACACTGCTTCTGTGACATTGATCTCTCCTTTTTTTCTTTGGTACCTATAATGTTTCATATGGTTTTCCTTTATTTGATCATCAACCATAATCCCCTGTTAAATGTAGGGATCCCCTAAAAAGCTTTCCTAGATCTTCTTTTCCAGCCGTTTCTCAAGATCTCAACAAGGGTTTATTTTTATTTATTTATTTATTTTTTTAATACAGATGATTCTCAAAGCTATATAGACAGCTCAAATACTTATGCTTAGCTTCAGGTATCTCAAGCTCTATATGTCAAAAACAGAATTAATTTTCTATCTTTCCTTTTACCCCTGCTACAAAGCCATTCTCCTGCGATCCACACTTTGAAGCTATACCTATATTTTAAACTTTCCTATTTCTACTGAGGACGCCATCATGCTTCCATTTACTTGGGTTTACATCTCTAGTCATAATTCTCTCTTTATTACCCTAAATCTCCCCCATTTTGTTGACTCTACTTCCATAATGTTTTTTGTACTATTTTTCTTATTTATAATAATAATAATTATTATAACAGCCAGAATACATGTTGTATTTTAAGTTTTGTAAAGCTCTTTACATATGTTTTATCATTGGATGAGTAAATTCTTCTTTGCACTTAAGATCACAATCCTGGTCAAGGTTCTAGATTATTAAAATTGTCTCCAAATGGTCTCCATCTTTTCACTTCCTTTTCTAATCTAGCTTTCTCATAGCTTCCAAAATAATCTTCCAAAAACAAAATTCTGTTCATGGTTTCTCTTTTTATCTCTTAAATTGCTCTATTGCTTCCAGGGATAAAATACAAGTTTAGCAGTGAAAGCTCTGCATAACCATGCTCCAATCTGTATTTTCAATCATTTTATACCATGTCTCTTGATGTTTTCTATATTCCATCCAAACTTGCTTATGCACTTTTCCTATCAGTACATCTCCTATGTCTATGCCTTTCTACAATATTTTTGAAATGTACTTTCTTATCTTTATAATAACATTTAGATTCCTTCAGGGCTAACTTTGGGTGTTATACCTCTTACAGGAAGCCTTTCTTGATTTCCTAAATCAATTTATTATGCATTAATCTCTTTAAAAAGTTGTAACTTTTTCTTTAACCACATCTTGAATATTAGATAGATAAAAATCAAGATTGTACATTGTATGTACTTAGTAAATGCTTGCTAAATGGTGATTTAAAAAATTAGGCATTGGAATCTTCTCAGAAGTCAAAAAGTAGGTCCAGGAAAGTTGATTGTGAAGTACATACAATGTTGACAATGTCTCTTTTTCCCCAAATCTGATTTATTTTCATGGGAAGTCCCTATTGCTTTTTACTTAAGAATAATCTCATTAATTTCACTGGACTCAATATAGAAGCAAATTTAATTTTTATCTCTCTCTCTCTTTTTTTAAAGAAAAAACAAAACAAAACCATAAATAAAAATATTTTTTTTGCTTGTCCCTTGAAAAATAGTAAATCAAAGTCTCATGATACATGACACATCTGTGTAATAAGATCTATTCTTGGGGCACCTACATGGCACAGTGGATAGAGCACCAGACCTGAAGTCAGGAGAACCTGAGTACAAATCTGGCCTCAGACATTTACTACTTCCTAGCTGTGTGACCCTAGGCAAGTCACTTAACCCCAACTGCCTCCACTAAAAAAAAAAAAATATTCTTAAAGTTCTCTAAACAATAAAAAAATTTAAAAGTTTTGGTGCTTCAGAATAAGTTACTTATTTACAGAAGCATGCTATAGCGAATAGTACTTAGATTTGGAGATAATTGGTTTAAAGTTCTGCCTCTAAGGAGCATGGCTAGTCAATAAACCTCTCAGTACCCCAGACAAATCTCAGAGACTCTAATTTAGAGATGAATCGGAACTGGGGATGGAGGATGGGGAAGAGATCATTTTATACATTTTGCATTTATTTATGAAGTCCAAAACATTTTAAGTTGGTTATTTTATGCTATGCCAAAATATAATTTTCATATTAAAATATTTTCAGGGTTAAAAAGTGAAAGAAGCCAAAAAAAAAAAAAGAAACTAGATCATAAAGCACAGTACCTTGCAAGTCGTCCCCCACTTGATCCTGGAACACAGGCAATGAAATCTTCCAAGAATGACTGTTCATTGCTTTGAATCTGAAGTGGCAAGCTTCCTTCAAGAGCTTCCAGTATAGTTGGTGAATGAGAAAGGGCTAAACCTTTTCCAAGAATACCTGAATGAGTTTTGCACACCTATTTGGCAAAAGGGAAAATTGATATATAAGCTCATAGAAAAGATTATTACATAGAATACATTCACAAAGGGGATTCTTTAAAACACACATATTATATTATTAAAAAGTCTGATACAGAGGGTTCCTCTGAAAACTCATATAAGTTCATATTGACATGTGTGCATAAATATTTAACATTTAAAATAGTCCTTACAATTTGAAAGAAACAAAAACAAAAAACAACACTTGTAATTACTCCTTAGGAAAAAATACATTTAATGCTGCATATTTGCCTCCTTTTCATTCAGTATAAAGTATAATTTAGCAAAAAATTTGGTCAAATGTTCTATTTCTAAGCCCTCTCCACAATCTGGCACCATTCTAAATTCTCCTTTCATGTACTCCACTTAATTTGTACTGCTACTTATGTATATCCAGAATAGAGGTGGTGATTCCCGAGTTCTAACTATGTTTTGTTCAAACTGTGCCCTAAATGCACCCTTATATCTTCATTTATATAATTTATATTTGTATAATTTCTACCATTCCAGTTCCTCCAATAAAGACTCTCTCCTTCTCTACCATAGACCTTGGTCAGATAGGATTATGCATTTCTTTTAAGCAATTAAAGATTTTATATTTTTATTTATATATATATATGTATTTTACATACATACATGTATATATATATATGTATATGTGTGTGTGTGTGTATACATTTTTCTACTAAACTGTAAAGTCCTTAGAGAAGACTATTATAATGTCCCTAAAAGATAAAAGACAAATATCTTAGCTTGGCATATGATGCTCAACACAATCTGATTTGAACCTATTTTTTCAACTTTGTTTTGTTTTGTTCCTTCTTTAAATAAGTCATTGTTCTAGTCAAAATAAACTGTGACCTATTCTTTGAGAATCTCTTGTATTTTGTATTTATTCACAAAGGCTAAACTTTCTCAAGCTTCAAATATATTCTCTCTTCATTTCTACTTGCTGAAATTCTTCTCTTCCTTGGGTCTCTGAAATCTTCATACATTATATGTGTCTATATACTATAGATTTGTTAAAGTTGAATTCAATGTTTATAAGAATTGTATAAAATAACTTTCTGTGAACTATTCATTCAAATCCAAACTTTGATAATAATGGGAATATCAATACTACAATAAAATTAGTGGTCAAATGCAGTTTGGATTCATGGATTACTTACAAAGTAAAATTATTTACCCTGTAAATATATTTACAATGTACAATGTAAATTGTAGTTTACAACATAAAGTATAAGATATTTACCTGCAGAGCAGCCTCTTCAAGAATTTCAAGATCTTCCTCCAATTCATTACCTGCTTTACAAGTTAAATGTTTCATTGAAGAATGTTAGTTAAACATTTTTGACAATTGAATTCTATAAAATTCTGAATTTAAATTCCAATACCTAAGGAATATCCTCCCTCCATTATTTTGTATAAAAGTATAAGATAAAACTTGCAACATGCATTTAGCATAAAACTATATACCATATTTATAGCAATTCTCTTTTGTTCTTTTTTTATTTTTATTTTTTTATTTATTTTTTATTTGTATAACATATGTATGGGTAGTTCCTCAGCATTGCTCTTTACAAAGCTTTCCGTTACAAATTTTACCCCCAGTCCCCTCCCCTCCCCTAGATGGCAGGAAGTCCACTACATGTTAATAATGTTAAAATACTTGACAAATTATAGCAATTCTCTTTTAATCTAATATTTTCACCCTTGTATTAAAACAGAAAGGAATTATACTACTTTAGCTTAATGGAACTTTAGCATCCTTAATTATTTCTGAGATCCTCACACTAAAGAATTATAATTACTTAGCATCAGACACTAAGTCAATGGCAAAGGAAACAATAATGAAGATCTAATATCTACTTCGCAGCCACTTGAAAAACTTGAAAGACATTTTAAAGCTACAGTGAGAGAGGTAACTGATGAGGAAAATATTTAGTAAGTGTTTTAAATGTATGTTTTGCATTCAAGCAATTAAAACTCTCTTCCATAATTAACCAATAGGCATGCATTTATAGTTTAGGAATATAGTGGAATGATGGACAGAGGTGATGAGAAAGAGTGATTCCTGATTACAAGCATACTTGGCTTTATCTTCACTCCATTTCCCTTGGAGGTCTTGAATAAGCATCTTAGTTAGATATGGGGCACTTCTGGCAACAAGGATGGTAATTTAAAGTTACAAGACAATTAGCTAGGAAGAAGAGATTATGAGGGGGAAGTAGAGTGATTTTCGTGTATGTGCATGCATGGGAGAGAGAGAGAGAGAGAAAGAGAGAGAGAGAGAGAGAAAGAAAGAGAGAGAGAGAGAGAGAGAGAGAGAGAGAGAGAGAGAGAGAGATTTAGACATATACTTAGGTGTGTGGGTAATGAAAAGTATGAGAATACCTGAATATAGTATTACTTACCAATAGGAAGCGCTAGATCCTTTTTCATTAAAGCTGCTGCACAAACCCCACCAAGATTAGCTAATTCTTTTTCCAACTGAATAATTCCCTGTAATATTACAAATTGAATTTTCATTTAAAAGTTTGTGTCTGATGTCAGTACTTAGGTTAGTAAAATGTATTTCTATAAAATCAAAATTGGCAGGAAGTAGGCTCTCAACAAATATACTTTGAATAACCTCAGGAAAATTGTGTTAGCTCACTTTTGAATTAATATGTCAGAGAGAAAAATAATTCAACTTGAATGACAGGTTATTATAAATACTAAGGGCAGCAAACATGTTTTTAGTCCATAGAACATGATTCTTAATTGAGAAACTTTTTTTTTAAAACTGTTTATTCTGTTTTATTTTGCTGAATTAAATTTTAGACATTTAAAAGAAGTATAGGTAAGGTCCCCTTTCAAACCAGAAGATTGTCATCAACTCACAGAGAATAACTAAGTGAATTAACTGGAGAAATGAAAATTTCCTATATATATTTAACATTCCCTTTCTGCTACAATTGTAAGACATTTTGGAGGAGAAAAAGGGAAAGAATACAGGATAGCAATCTGAGCTGGGATTCAAGTCCAATTTCTCCCCTCCTTTAAGCAGCACAAGAGTATAAGAAAGAGAAATCACACCTATGTTGTTAGTTTTTTGGGGAATTTGTCTTTGTCAGAGAGCTTTGTATTATGGAAGTCATACTCCTCTTTCCTTGGCATATTGGGCAGAAACTGAGATCAGGATCAGGTGTAGTTTGATGAATGCGATAACATTTTTAAAAATTCAAAATTGAAACTGTACAATGTATTTAGTCTTAAGCTAATTTGGGAAGTGAGGAACTAGAAGAAGCAGGGGATGTTTCAATCAATTCACTTACTAGTGCCTTTTTACTTATTTACTTTTGAATTATTTTATTTATTTAGGTTATATATTGATAGATGTATGTACAAGATTTGTGAGAAAAATCCAAGAAGAGCCTAAAAATTTATAACAATTACATCTTGAGAAACCACAGAGATTTTTGGTTAATTTAAGGCAAAGATGAGCTGATAAATGTTTAACAATGTTAAAGCCCTCCTCCCACATCTATACATGATGAACTTCTAAGTTTAAAGTGGCATTATTAACATATTCTCCATCACTTTAAGTCTAGACAACTAACAAAATAATAAATCATCTTTGATTTGTACTATGCCAATTTCCAATGCATAAAAACTCACACTGAAAATTTAAAAATCAGATCTTGCAAGATGGTTTGAGCTGACTCTACCATAAGCAAGAACCTAACATGTAAACATATAAACAATGTATTTCATCCAGTGTGTGTATGTGTGTATTTACATTACAAATAATAGTTTTTAAATGAATTTAAACTTTGAACAAAATGTATAACTGACATTTAGAAGTCAAATATTACCTATCAAAAAAAGTTTAGGTTAAATAATTAGGAAAAGATTCATTCTCACCTCATCAGAACCAGGACTAAATTCATATCCAATTGCAAAACATTTGAAACCGTAAAATGAAGCTTTGTCATCTTTCACATAATCTGAGGCAGTCTCTAATGAAAAAAGGGCTTCATTTCCTAAGAAAGTAAAAAATCTTGAAATGCAACTATTCCTTTAATTATTCTTTCTTTTATAAACCAGATGGAGCCTGCCTCTAACTTGTAGGTGGCTGGAGTCAAACAGAACAGGCTAGAGGCAGGAGACTCAGATATCAAACAGAAGTTTAATTTCAAAGTGAAGGAAATGGCTTGCATGCAAGAACACATGTGCGAGAGCCTTGCCCTCTTCAGTGTGGCATCTCAATACTTACAGCAAGCCTCTGCAATGAGCTGCAGCCCTGACTATGAGTGGTAAAAGCAACAATGTGACAAGTTTGATTCATGACTTGAATATGAATATAGTGGGTGCTTGTCCAAGCTCAGAAAACACCTGGTGCTGGTCAAAGCAGCACAATAATTATATGAAACAATTCTGGAATTTTGCTGTGGCAGAGATCATCCAGAAAGTGAGTGCAAAGGATTGTTGTTACACCCAATCTTAGGACACAGCTTGTTTGCTGGGCTTTAGCTTTTCTAGAACTTGATACTTTTAAAGATATCCAAAAAAGGAGAAAGGAATAATAAAAATATAAATGACATAAGGAATATTATCTTATATTTACTTAATGAATCACTCTTCAACACTGATAATTTCTCAGCATTAAGTCTTGAATAAATTTTCCTATTTTTGAATTACAATTGTTATCTTTCAATTATTTATTTATAAGTTATCCACACAACTCAAGGCTGCTTTATTTCCTACCCAGAATATTTTTACGTTGGCTTTGTGGCTTTATAGTTGGTCTGTAGTTCAGTTTGTCTATATTATCCTACAAATGTATTTTTTCCTGTTTTTTATGATTTTGTAATTACTATAGCATTAACATGTGCTATTACTCTCTTAAATTATTTTGGATGTTTTGGAATTGTTAGTGTTTAAAAAGCTATGATTTAGGTACCAGAAAAGAGAACTGATTAGGATCACAAAAATTATTATAGAGCAGTGAGTGATCTTAGAATGTAGTTAAATCTCATTTTTAGAGATTAATGTTACAATGTAACACTTGGCAAAGCAAGGATTTGAAACCAAGTCTTCTGACTCCAAATTTGGTGTTCATTCTATTATAGTCCATATTCAGAAAAGTTCATTTGGCATCAATAATGGCACTGTCACAACCCATACTATAGATTCTTATAGCTTAATTTTTATAACATTAATATTTCTAAGAAAAAAATACAAAAAAGCCTTTGTAGGATATATATAATCCAAAAGGATACAAAGAAGAGGAAGCAAGCAGTTGGGAAATGATTGGCTAACTAAAACTTCTTAATTGAATATAAAATTAAATCATTATTAATAATCAAACAATAAGCATTTATTAAGTACCTATATACCATATGATGCTAGCTTCTAAAGATACAAGTACAATAAATTAAATAATTCCTACTTGCAAGTAATTTATACTTGAATCAAGAAGATCACAAGTAAATACATAAAAATATACAGAATAAATGTAATGAGAATAAAAAAATCTATGTACAAAATACTTTGGAAAGGCTTCCAGTAGAAGCTGGTACTTGGGCTGCCTCTTGAAAAAAAGACTCTGGGAAGGGGATGTAAGGAAAAATTACAATCCAGGTCAGGGGGTGGGTGTAGGGGTGAGGAGGTGACAAGTGCAAAGGCATGGAAATGGGAAATGCAGAAAGAGAAGGCCATTTTGTCTGGATTGCAGTGTGGGGGAAGTGACAGTCAGGGAAGCTACAAACACAGGCTAGGCTCAGATCATGAAGGGCTTTGAAAACTCAAATGAGAAGCTTATATTTTATTCTATGGGTAAAAAGGAGCCACTGGAATGTGAAGGGGGTGGGGAAGTGGTTGGTATCACATGACTGGGGAAGGAAATAAGAAAGAGGAGGAGGATGAGAGGGAAAAAACAAAAACATGGGAAAGGTGAAAGAGTAAGAGAAGTAAAAAGAGGATAGAGGAGATGGGGAAAGAGGCCAGGAGGGAAAAGAGAGAGGGAGACAAAAAGAGAGGGAGGAAAAGAGAAAGAGTGAAATAGTCAGACAGGTAGGAAATAAAACAGGATAAAAAGTCACAGAAGTCACCAAAGCCCACAATGGAGATAATATCTAGAAAAGACTGGTAAATGGTGTCAAATGCAGAAGATAGGCCAAGAAAATCTGGGGATTAAGAAATCTGTGTTAATGTTAAGGAGAGCAGTTTCAGTTGAGTGATGAGGTTGAAAAACAGAACGCAAATGGTGGTCAGGTAGCAGCAGAGAATATAGATAACTTTTTCTAGCAGTTTGGCTGAGAAAGAGAAAATAGATATTGAATGATAACTTGATGGGTTAGTTTGAAAGTCTGAGATAAATAGGGAAAGACTGAAGATGAAACCTTTTGGAAAAGACAGGAAGAGATGTGATCAAGTGTACACAAGGAGAAAGGCTGACTTGGGCAAGGAATAAACATCCAGTTTATTTTTTTTCTGTAATCTGGTTTTACTCTGCCTATTCAAATTTATAACTCTTTATATCCCAACAAAAGCAAGTTAGTCTTGTCTCTAGAATACACTGCTCATTCTTTCTTCAAAAATTTTTTCACATCCCTTCCTGATATGGTCTCTTTTCTCATCTGTTTTTGTGTTAATTAATGTACAGTGAACAATACTCAATATAACTAGCACTAAGTAAAGTACACAAAAAAAACTTACCAGGCAAGACTAAAACCATAGTTGGCCATCCAGAAGATCCTGAAAATTTCTTTAATTCTATCCATGAATTGAGGTTTTCATGAACAGAAGTCACCTTTGGTCCAAATCCAGAGTTCTGAGCAGTTCTAATAGGAATCAACAAACGGAGAACATCTTCTGATTGTGCAGTACCACACTGAGGATCAAACTCGATTGTCATCCATCTTACACACTCTGGAAAAGTCACCTAAAGTCAATTACAGAAATTACCTTTTAAATCTATAGAAAATGGAAGAATTTGTGTCTATACAAGTGATAGAAAACATTAAATACAATAAAATGGACAATTGTGACAAATAAAATTTAAGTGCACAAACAAGTATAATGTGGCTAAAATGAAAATGGAAAAGAGGTAATGGGGGGAAAATATTTGCAGTCAGATTCTCTGATAAAGAGAAAATACGTAAGACATAAGGAGATGTGTAAGACCTTTAAGGAATAGATTAAGATTTATAAATATAAACACCCCTTTGCTTAATAGATAAATAGTCAAAAGATACAAATAAAAGATTTTAATTTATTTTTAAGTTTTAAATAATAGCTTTTTATTTTTAAAATATATGCAAAGTTAGTTTTCAACATTTACCCTTGCAAAATCTTGAGTTCCAAATTTTTTTTCTCCCTCCTTTTCCCCCACCCCTACCCTAGATAGTAAGTAATCCAATATATGATATGTGCAATTCTTCTATATGTATTTACACAATTATCATGATGCCCAAGAAAAATCAGATCAGAAAGGAAAAAAATGAGAAAGAAAACAAAAAGCAAGCAAACAACAACAAAAAAGGTGAAAACATTATGTTTTGATTCACATTCAATACACATAGTCCTCTCTCTGGGTAGAGATAGCTCTCTCCATCACAAGCCTATTAGAATTGGCCTGAATCATGTTCTTGTTGAAAAGAGCCATGTCCATCAGAACTGATCATTGCATACTCTTCTTGTTGTGTACAATGTTCTCTTGGTTCTACTACTTCACTCAGCATCAGTTCATGTAACTCTCTCCAGGGATCTCTAAAATCATCCTGCTGATTATTTCTTATAGAACAATAATATTCCATAACATTTATATACCATAACTTATTCAGCCACTCTCCAATTGATGAGCATCCATTCACTTTCCAGTTCTTTGCCACTACAAAAATGGGCTGCTACAAACATTTTTGCACATGTGGTCCTTTTCTCTCTTTTATAATGTCTTTGGGATATAAGCCCAATAAAGACACTGCTGGATCAAAGGGTACGCACAGTTTGATTGCCATTTGGGCATAGTTCCATACTGCTTTCCAGAATGGTTGAATCAGTTCACAACTTCACCAACAAAGTATTAATGTTCCAGTTTTCCCATATCCCCTCCAACATTTATTATTATCTTTTCCTGTTATCTCAGCCAATCTGAGAGGTATGTAATGGTACCTCAGAGTTGTCTTAATTTGCATTTCTCTGATCAATAGTGATTTAGAGACTTTTTTCACATGGCTAGAAATAGTTTTAATTTCTTGATCTGAAAATTGTTCACATTCTTTGACCATTTGTCAATTAGTGAATGACTTGTATTCTTAGAAATTTGAGTTAATTCTGTATATATATTTTAGAAATAAAGCCTTCATCAGAATCATTGGAGGTAAAAAATTTCCCCCCAATTTTCTACTTCCCTTATAATCTTGTCTGCATTGGTTTTGCTTGTACAAAACCTTTTTAACGTAATATTAAAATTATCCATTTTGCATTTCATAATGTACTATAGTTTTTCTTTGGCCAAAGATTTCTTGAAGAGGACGTTTTTAAAGGAAGAAATCCAAACGATCAACAAACATATGAAAAAAATCTAAACAGAAATCAACAATAATTAGAAAATGCAAACTAAAGCCACCATTCAGTTCTACTTTATACTTATCAGAATGGCAACAATAATAAAAGAGAAAAATGACAAAGGTTGGAAAGGCTACAGGAAAACAGGTAAATTAGATGCCACATTGGTGGAGCTGTGAAATCTTCCAAGATGGATGGAAAGAAATTTGGAACTATGTTAAACAGTTACTAAAGTGCACATATCTTTTAACTCAGCAGTATAAATACTAGGTCTATATCCCATAGAAATCAAATAAAAAGGAAAAATATCTATGATCTACAAAAATATTTATTATGGCTCTTTCTATGGTAATCAAAAGTTGGAGATTAGGAAGGATGATCTCCTATTAGGGAATGTGGTATACGAATATGAATACGAAATATTATTATGCCAAAAAATCTGTAAAATGTAACATTTTAAAGGAAACTGGGAAGACCTCTATACTGAGTTTGGTAAAGTGAGTAAAACTAGGAAAACAATGCATATGGTAACTTTATTGAAAAAAAAACATTTTTTGAAAAACATCAGAACATTGATAAAGCAATGAGAAAATATGAATCCAAAAGAATGCAGATAAAGCATGTTTCTCACCTCCTGCAAAAGAGGTGCTGAACTTAAAATTGAGAAAAAGACATACATTTTCAGACATATTCAATGAAGGGAAATTTGGTTTTTCCAAAATACATGCATACATATTAGGGGTTTCATTTATTTTTTGTTTTTGCTTTTTAATTTGCTCAATGGGAGGTTGAAGAAAGAATAATCACAGTCAGATTAATTGAAAAAAAAAAAAAACATAAAGTCAATCATGACCAGGAAAAAATACTAACTTACTAGAATTATTCAAATTTTTGCTTTTTATCCACTTTTGACAGAATGAAAATGAATAAAGCTTCATTTTTTAAAAAAGATACCTAATAATGTTTAAAAATAAAATTAAAAAAAAACTTAGAAATTAGTGGAAATCAAATTCCTAGTTTTTAATTTCTGTTAGCTTTTTGGAGTCATGAGTAATCTTCTCTAATTAATATACTTTAATGAAAAATATACTTATTAATAAGACTATTAAGTATTCATTAATATTTGTATCTGTGATTTAATTGATGTGTGTATTCTTATCAAAGATGTAAAACTTCATCTATTCCTTATCATCTTTTAATTTTTGTTCCTGTCTCCTCATAAATCCTTGAGTAAGTTCTTTCTCTAAGTTTCTCGATATTATGGGGATATTGATGAATATGTGGGTTTCTCATATTATCTTTTACTATATATTATACTACATACACACACACACACACACTTTTTACTATATATATCTTTTACACAAAAGGACCACTTCCTTTTGTGGTTATACATCTCTTTGATATCTTTTATGTTGTTTTGTAAAACCCATCTAACTCAGATTATCACATTATTAAGAGATGATAAAAATTTTCATCAGGTGCTAAGAGTTGAGGTAAAAGATTTAGAAATAGTTTTAAGAAAGAAAAGTGAAAGAATCCACCACTATGGAGGATAGGGGAAATAATAATGACTAGTATAGAATGTGCAATATATATATATATATTTTTTTTGCTTTAGCTGAGTGACTTTTCTGTGTTCTAATTGTAGGTTGACTGCCCTGCAGTCATCTCATCAGTCTTGATACTCTATTTCACTATTACTCTTCTTTGCTCTGACAGGAGGGAGGGATCCTTGAATCCCAAAATCTCCATTTAAGAATCTCAGCTTAGACACTGCATTTCTCACCTGGCTGTTCTACTTCAGGATTTTTTTTTTTTTTTTGGCTGAGGCAAATGGGGTTAAGTGACTTGCCCAGGGTCACACAGCTAGGAAGTGTTAAGTGTCTGAGGCTAGATTTTAACTCAGGTCCTCCTGACTTCAGGGCTGGTGCTCTAGCCACTGCGCCACCTAGCTGCCCCTTCAGGACTTTTTTTTGACCATCTCTCTCCATCTTCTCTCCCTTCGTCCTACTCCCTTTTTCAGCTTTTTATGTGTTGTTTTCTTTCATTAGATTGTAAGCTCCTTGAGAATAAGAACTGTCTACTTTGAATTTGTATTCTCAATGCTTAGCACAGTACCTCCCACATAGTAAAAGCTTAATAAATTTTTATTGAATATTACTGACCAATTATGTAACACTGGAGTTTTTAAAGAATTGAAGGTGTGTGTTACAGAAAAGGAAAGGAGAGGTAGGTGAGGGTTATTAGCAGGCTACAATATATCACCATTGTCCAAGGGAGGTAGTAATAAAAGATGTCATCAGAGAAACATATGACCACAAAAGAATGTAGTCAAGTCTTACAATGAGAGCAAGGGGCAATTGAGAGACTATAGGCAAGGATCTCAATCAATATAGGGCACATTCATATCGAAAAGACTAGGTATCTATTAGAAAATATTAGAGTAAGATACTTATTTTAATTTCTAATGTACACATTCATATAAACTATAAAGTTTGACCTTTCCTTGGCTATGTAAAACATATATGTAGAATTACAGAAATTTTATATGTTGCCAAAAGCTAAGTATTTTTGATCTATTGCTTGGGCTGACAATTTTTAGGATCAGACTTATGAGAAGTGTTATATCATGGTTGCTCTAATAAACAATCTCAATACCTTCATGGGAGGGAATATTTATGCTACTTCTTTTGTATCCTTTTGAAAAACAGTAATGTGGCTGAACCAGTAAGCTTATTATTTGGATCAAGTTTTTAAAAATGCATAATGCTCATGAATATAGAAAAAATTCATAAAAATAACAACCTACCTTATAGTGCATAACACATGCGGGTTTATATGGATGTTCACTTTCTATGACAGCATAGTGATTAGAGGTAGTACAAGCTGAAAGTCCTTGTTCAGGCTGGTTTCCTGTGGTGCTATCTGTTGATTGGTTAGGATTGAATGCAGGGGGTGCATATTTCTGATTTAAAATGGCAACAGAAGGAAGCAATTGCTGGACAAGGCCAAAGACTTCTACAGCCACCTAGGATACAAAATACTATGCTTAACTTTTAATGTAGATCTTAGGTTTGGGTAGAGTTTCCTTTAACTAAATCTTGTATTTAGATATGTCCCACAATTTTAATATTAATTCATTCATTCCACATTCCACATATTTAATACTACATATATTCCACAATTTTAATATTAATTCATTCAACAAATATTTATTCAATAACAACTATGTAACACGGGTCAGCTGTTTTCTTCTCTTTTTGCTTTAAGATAAAAATCAATACTTCACAATACTGAGCTAAATCCCCTTTATAAATTTCTAGATTCTCCAAAAATATTTACAAAATAGATGTTATATGTGTCTGCATATGTGCATAGGCATGTATATTTCAAACTGCTTTCCTTCTAAATGATGACAAAATTATCAAATGGTTAAATATTTTGGAAATCAAGTTACTCAAAAATTACATTAAGCTTTTCTGAATAATTATAGTTATATATTGTAATTACAAACAATAACCTATGATAATTCTTTTACAAAAAGAAACTTATTGAGGAGCAAACATATTAACTAATATAAGAAAAATACAGGGATAAAATTTGAACAAATAATTTTAGTCTTTTCATAAAATAATCATACTATTGAACAAAAATAGAAAAAATATCAAGTGACCATTCTGAGTTCAATACAAATTTATTATACAATCTAAACCATGCCCTCACTGCTGGAAGCCAATCCTTCTATACTTCCCTTATTTATGTCTCCTCTCTCAACTCAACTTCTACAAAGGCTCTTTCAAATTTTTTCATCCTTCCCCATGTCTTCCTTTCTGCCTATCCTTCCAGCTGAGAATCTAGCTTCATATTATACTAAAAAAAACTGAGACTATTCTCTTGTGGACTCCTTCCCCCCTGTTCCTCAATTCCTATCACTTATATATGCCTTCTATCACTATCTCTCCCTTCACCTCTATCTCACCCAAAGAAGCAGAACTTTCTCTTTATCAAGGCAATCCCTAATCCTCAGATGTCACTTCATCCTGTCTCTTCCAAAAGACTGCTGTCTTTGTCGTTCCCAATTTATCATTTATCTTCAATCTTGCCCTATCAGCTCCTTCTCTATTGCCTACAAGTTGCCCTCATTTCTCTTCTCAAAACTTGAACCCTCCATCCCTGCTAATTATTGTTTTATATCTCCCCTGCCCTTTGTGGCTAAACTCCTTCAGAAGGCTGTCTACAATGAGTATGTCCACTTTATTTCCTCTTACTTTCTTCTTAATCCTTTACATCTCAACTTTCTGACCTCCATCATTCCACTAAAACTGCTCTCTACAAAGTTACTAGTGATCCAGTAATTGCCAAATCCAATGGCGTTTTTGCAATCTTCATTTTCCTTAAATTTTATGCAGACTTTGACAATTACCCATTCCTCCTTATTACTCTCTTTTCTCTAGATATCTGGGACACCACTCTCTGTTAGTTCTCCTCTTACCTATCTAACTGCTCCTTCTAGATCTCCTTTGCTGGATTCCTTTGCAGCTCGCACCTTTTAACTATACATGTCCCACAGGGCTCTATTTTGGGCCTTGTTTCTTTCTCCCAATATACCCTCTGCTTGGTGATGTCATCAAATCCCAAGGATTTAATTACAATCTCAATGTCAATGATTCTCAAATCAATCTAGTCTTGCTCCAGACTCCCTTCTGACCGTCAATCTAATATCTCCAATACTTTTTTAATCATTGTGAACTGGATGCCCAGTGTAGTGAGGTGGTAATAGAGTGCTGGGCTTGAAGTCAAGAGATCCATCTTCCTGAGTTTAAATCTGGCCTCCAACACTTATGGCTGTGTAATGCGTGGCAAATGACATAACCCTGTTCCTCAACTGTAAAAATCAGCTAGAGAAAGAAATATGAAACCACTCACATTTTTTGAATATACCTCCTTTCCTCTGATATTGATATCATCCTGGTGTAGGCCCTCATCACTTCACATTTAGACTATTGTAATATCCTGCTAATGGGTAAGCTTGCTTCAAATCTTGCCCTGCTCCAATCCAATCCATCTTCCATTCAATCATCAAGTGATTTTCCTAAACCGCAGGACCAACCATGTCACATCATCTATCTAATAAACTCATGTGGCTCCCTACCTATCACTTCCAAAATCAAATACAAAATGCTCCATTTGTTGTTCAAAGTCCTTCACAATTTAGTTCTATTCCATTGCCCCTTGGCTCTTCCAGGCTTTTTGTCCCTTATTATTTGCCATGTCCGGGACACTAGCCT